>WNWK01008376.1:0-27183 GCA_009830355.1 Cherax destructor | reverse complement strand
CATCATTCAAGAATCTTAACACCTGTAACAATCTAATATCTAATATCACTATATAATAATTTAAACAGTAAAATTTCATCATATTGTAATTTTGAAAATAATTTTTAACTAGAATAAACTCAATAAATTTATCTAATATTAAGTACATAGTTTTTAAGGACTAGAATAAGCTGCCCCTAATGCCATGGCATGTCAGTGGCTCTCCTTGCACTCAATTTACATTGTAACTACCGATACCCATGTAATCTGCAATGAAATAAAAATATATTATTCATTTCAGCATCTTTATTACAGTTCTAGGGTATTTATCATGTTTCTGATATCAATTTGGAATAAATGTAATAGATAGATAACCTTTATTTAGTACATTCATTACTTACTGCTTCCTTAACCTATTGAACCATGAACAATCATAAAATGCATAGAAACATAGTAAAATATTGTACTATATAGACCAAGTGTGTAGACCAAGTGTTTACAGTGAAACATATAGGTGAACAGTATTTGGATAAGGGTAAAGATGTTTTTGTGGCATTTATGGATTTGGAAAAGGCGTATGATAGGGTAGATAGGGGGGCAATGTGGCAGATGTTGCAGGTGTATGGAATAGGAGGAAGGTTACTGAAAGCAGTGAAGAGTTTTTATGAGGATAGTGAGGCTCAGGTTAGAGTGTGTAGGAGGGAAGGGGACTATTTCCCAGTAAAAGTGGGCCTTAGACAAGGATGTGTGATGTCACCGTGGTTGTTCAATATATTTATAGATGGGGTTGTAAGAGAAGTGAATGCGAGGGTCTTGGCAAGAGGTGTTGGGCTAAAAGATAAAGAAGCAAATACAAAGTGGAGTTGTCACAGTTGCTTTTTGCTGATGACACTGTGCTTTTGGGAGATTCTGAAGAGAAGCTGCAGAGGTTGGTGGATGAATTTGGTAGGGTGTGTAAAAGAAGAAAATTGAAAGTGAATATAGGAAAGAGTAAGGTGATGAGGATAACAAAAAGAATAGGTGACGAAAGATTGGATATCAGATTGGAGGGAGAGAGTATGGAGGAGGTGAATGTATTCAGATATTTGGGAGTGGACATGTCGGCGGATGGGTCTATGAAGGATGAGGTGAATCATAGAATTGATGAGGGGAAAAGGGTGAGTGGAGCACTTGGAGTCTGTGGAGACAAAGAACCTTGTCCATGGAAGTAAAGAGGGAAATGTATGAGAGTATAGTTATACCAACGCTCTTATATGGGTGTGAAGCATGGGTGATGAATGTTGCAACGAGGAGAAGGCTGGAGGCAGTGGAGATGTCATGTCTGAGGTCAATGTGTGGTGTGAATATAATGCAGAGAATTCGGAGTTTGGAAATTAGGAGGAGGTGCGGGATTACCAAAACGATTGTCCAGAGAGCTGAGGAGGGGTTGTTGAGGTGGTTTGGACATGTAGAGAGAATGGAACGAGACAGAGTGACTTCGAGAGTGTATAAATCTGTAGTGGAGGGAAGGCGGGGTAGGGGTCGGCCTAGGAAAGGTTGGAGGGAGGGGTAAAGGAAGTTTTTGTGCGAGGGGCTTGGATTTCCAGCAAGCATGTGTGAGCGTATTTGATAGGAGTGAATGGAGGCATATGGTTTTTAATACTTGACGTGTTGTTGGAGTGTGAGCAAAGTAACATTTATGAAGGGATTCAGGGAAACCGGCAGGCCGGACTTGAGTTCTGGAGATGGGAAGTACAGTGCCGGCACTCTGAAGGAGGGGTGTAAATGTTGCAGTTTTATAACTGTAGTGTAAAGCACCCTTCTGGCAAGACAGTGATGGAGTGAATGATGATGAAAGTTTTTCTTTTTCGGGCCACCCTGCCTTGGTGGGAATCGGCCGATGTGTTAATAAAAAAAAAAAAAAAAAAATAGTACTACATACATGTTATACTGTAGTTTAATAACAAATAATGAACGAAGAAAACACTCAGTGAGTGAGTGGTGGGCGGGCTGGCTGCCGGGTCGGAAGGAAGGTAGTAGGGACGCTCGGGTGGCGGGAAACTTAAATATGATTTGGTGGGTGGGAATTTGGCGGCTGGGAATTTGGCGGCTGGGAATTTGGCGGCCGGGAATTCACGAATGTGTGGAAAACGTGAATGTTGAGGGATACCTGTATATATTGTCATGTATCTCTCTCTCCTCCGCTCCAATGAGTACATGTTCAATACTTGAAGGCATTCCCAATAATTTAGATGTTTCAATGGCTCAATGTGAGCCGTAAACGATCTCTGAATGTAAACAAACCAGGCGAACGCATCTGGTTTTGGTCACTTTACATTGTGTACAAATTGTCTCCACATTGATACAGTAGAATAAATAATGAGAAACACTCCCATTCTCATGTAACACCATTTTTAGAAGAAATGACACCCTGAGTGAAGGCATACGAAAGGAATAATTTTCTAGTTACCCCAGTAATATTATAGTGTACACATTTTCTTTGATGTTGGACTACAAGTCGCCTGGCTACCACATTTCATATTTATGTTAATTTATTCTACTGTGGGGTGTATTTAGATGGATTAAGCAAAATGTCTATATTAACGCGTGTAAGTTTACTTAGGTACAGGTACACAAGAATAATTATCAGTTATAATAATAATGTAGGTATGTAGTCCACCTGGGCTACTACCTACACCTACCTACATGTGGCCCAGAGCCATATTATTACCATCGACATACCATGTTCACTGAGTTTAATCGTCTCTATCAACTACCTTTAGATGCCATCATAAACAAAGGGAGAAGTAATGAATAATTCATGACGAGAATTGTACACAAAAGCGTTATGCATTAAGGGGAGTGACGTAATGTTTTCCCTCCGCCCAGCTACCACACCTCCATAGTATATAAACATAAAATGTTTATATGCTATGTAACGTGTTTCTTATATAATTTGGAAGAAAATATCATAGATGGATTAATAAAAATGTCTATATTAACGTAAAATAAGACATTTAATGTGCCCAAGAGTGATTATTATTAGTATTACATAAGGTTTTCCCTCCGCCCGGCAACCACACCTCCATAGCATATAAACAGCATGTTTATATGCTAAGTAACATGTTTCTTATGTAATTTTGAAGAAAATATCATAGATGGATTAATAAAAATGTCTATATTGATGTAAAATAGGACATTTAATGTGCCCAAGAGTGATTATTATTACATAATAGAGATGTGTTCACGGAGAATGTAAACAAACCGGGTGGCGCGCGCCGTATTTGAAAGACTGCACACCGTATAGAAAGTTTTGGTCATAATTTGAACTCGCCGTATTAACGGAATGCCATAAGGTGAAATGTCGAAAAGCGAGGCCCTACTGTATATGAAGAGCTAAAACACCAAAAGAAAGTCAGGTCAAACCATAAGTGTTCTGAAAATGGATGTATTTGACAAAGCACCAGGAGAGGAAAGCATCTGTCTATCCCAACACAACTGCAAATGCTCCAATTTGGAGAATACAGTGGACCCCCGAGTTTCGTAAAAACTTCACTCCTGAAGTCTGCTCAAGTGCCATTACCGAACGAATTTACTCCATTAAGGAAAAATGTCACGTAGGTTAGTCTATTTCAGACCCCCAAAAATACTTTTCCACAAGCACTTACAATATTATACTTACATAAATGTACGATTTCCGGGGTTTACGAAACTCGGGGGTCCACTGTACATAGTCCTCCTTACTCACAACATAATAATAGTCCTGAATGGGTTTAAGACATCATTCTGTTCTACGATATTTTTTAAATTATGGGCTTGCAATATGTCACAATAATGCAAATTTTACTTTTCTTCTTAAAGAGTTAAGTCACAAGGCATGCTGGATGTGAATCAGTTTGAAGGTATAACCCCTCGAATTATGGTTGAGACATGTCCACAGGGATAAAAGGGACAAAGACACAGACAAACTCAAAACTGAGTAAATACACAGGAAAAAAAAATGCTCTCCATCCAATATTGTTAAAATTATTCAAATTATAACTATTTAAACCATACCACGGGTGGGGTTTGAACCCGTGGTCAGAGTGTCTCAAAACTCCAGACCGTCACGTAAGCCACTGGGCCAGCTAGCTTCAATAAGATTCATCCAACTAGGTATATTTCTACACCATAGGAAGGTTAGCATAGGCACCACTGTGTCCACAAATGCAAGTTTTTACAGACGAATCTCCCGCTAGCATGGCCGTGACAAACTAGCTCAAGTCCCCCTCAAAGCCATCAACATGACTCACGAAATCGTAATGACATGATTGCAAACAAACCATACCACGGGTGGGGGTTTGAACCCATGGTCAGAGTCTCAAAACTTCAGACCGTCATTTAAGCCACTGGGCCAGTGGCTTACGCGACGGTCTGGAGTTTTGAGACTCTCTGACCGCGGGTTCGAACCCCACCCGTGGTATGGCTTGTTTGCAATCGTGTCATTAAAATTTTGTGAGTCATATAACTATTTAACACTAACTCTTCACTATGATACTGTCTCCTGTCATAAGGAATATTCAATACAAAAGTATTAATTTGATAAAATACAGGTGCAAGGCATTTCATTTTTAAAAATCTGATATACACATACTGTATTAATTGGTAAGCTAGAATAACAAATGTTAACTAGAATAACAAAAATAAGGAGCATCTAGAAAAACACAAACACAATGCAATAACTACTGGTTAAACACTATGTGAAAAAATTAACAAGAGCTTTTTCATAAGCTTTAAGCAATAGTAAAAAATTAAAGTTGAAATGGTTCATCATGAAAAGCAATTAACAACTTTGTAATATCAAGCATATAAAAGGAAAAAGGGTTCAGCAGTTTGGGGATTGTATTACCAGGTCAAAGAATACACACAGCTGTACCCAATCTTCAACATTTAACCCTTTCACTGTCAATCACATAGAACTGTTATTCACACTACGGTCCTTCACATAGTTCTACATCATCAGCTCAGTTCACTCGGTTATGATGCGAGCAGTAAATTTTGCCCTAGATATGAAAGAATGGGTCAGTGTAGTGAGTGTACACAGTATAAAAAAAATCCTGCCCTACACGATGCATGATGGGAAAAAGCAGAACTCTGACAGTATGACTTAAAATAGTGATTTTGAGGTGCTTTCTAGGATTATTTTTATGGTTTTATTGGCTGTTTTTGGTATCAACTGATAGAATGGAAGACATACTACTGAAATAGAAATGATTTTGGTTGCTTTCAGGAAGCAGCTTGAAAATTGAGCTCAAAGTAGCAAAAATATTTGATTTTTGCTAATTTTCTTGAGGACAGGTAAGGCCCCCTCTTGCACTCCTCTCTCCCAGTTTGCTTTATGGGTTTTTACTAAGTCTGATTCAATTATTGGGACACCATAAATCGTAACCGATCAATCCTGGTTATATGTTATTATCTGGGAAAATCTTTTATGTGACGATGAATTCAAAATGTAAGCCAAGAGTAGTATAGGAGAGGCCTGGGAATATGATTAGTGAATAGAGGAAATGTTTTAGTGCCTGGAATGTCTACAGTGTTTATTTTGGACTCAGTTTTTAAAAAGTGATTCTTTAAATTTTGTGTGATATTGGCTAAATTACCAATTTCTGAGCACTTTACAGGTGGTTTCTTGTGCTTAACCCATAAACGGTACGTTAGTACCGCTAGCGCCCCAAACGTATATATTCGTTTTTTTTTTCCTGCCTCCAAATTTGACACAATTGGCCTAAGATGCCTGGTTAGCAAATAAGTAATGGGTCTTAGCCCTTGGTGTGTGCAGTATTAAAAAAATCTGGGACCACTTAGTGCCTTGTGGGAGCACCAGTTCAATTGAGCGCCAGCTAGAGTAAACAGCGCGGCAAACACCTGGGATTCACTGATGTCATGTAGTATTAACACTCCCATTTTAAGAGGAAAGTGATGTTGACCTCGAGGTTAGTGGCTTTGAGGTGGATGTGGCCATAAGTGGTCGAGGAAATATAAAAAACCTCGATAATAACCCATGTGCAACATTTGTGCAACACCCTTTCAGAATGTCTTATAACCTATGCCGTAAGTAAAGAGAAACAATTCTGGAACGTGTTCGGCAGGCTGGATGGGTGGCTGGCTGGCCAACTCAACTGGCTGGCCGGCTGCTAGCTGGCTGGCTCTATCTGTCTGTCTATCTCTGTCTGTCTGTCTCTGTCTCACAGGTACACATAAATACAATTATACATAGTGTAAATTACCAAGGATAACCCAAAAAATCCAGACAAAGTGCTATACTGTGCTTGTAGATATAATGTGTAAACATGACTGACAAATACGTATTTACACTTGCTCAGGAACCAGACATGACGATGCAGTCGTGTGTAATACCTGTTGGTTCACGAGTGGCTCTCTTTAAGACAGAGAGAGACAAGCAGAGAGAGAGACAGATAAGCAGAGACAGAGATAAACAGAGACCTAGACTGACAGATAGACAGAGAGCTAGATGGACAGATAGAAAGCTAGACAGACAGACAGATAGATGGACAGACAGACATGTTTGTGTATAACAGTGAAAACAAACAAAGTGAGGGCCGACGCTCATCAAATGTCACCACTTATCTTATTTTATCACTGCACTGTCAGCAGTGGATTGACACTTGTCTTACATCATGCTTCAAGGGAACTTCTTCTTATTTTTTTTTTCAACAAATCGGCCATCTCCCACCAAGGCAGGGAGACCCAAAAAGAAAGAAAATCCCCAAAAAGAAAATACTTTCATCATCATTCAACACTTTCACCACACTCATACATAATCACTGTCTTTGCAGAGGCACTCAGATACGACAACTGAGAATAGTCCCTCCCAGCTGTCACTATCCCAAACCCCTCCTTTAAAGTGCAGGCATTGTACTTCCCATTTCCAGGACTCAAGTCCAACTAAATCAATTAACTGGTTTCCCTGAATCCCTTCACAAAATGTTACCCTGCTCACACTCCAACAGCTCGTCAGGTCCCAAAAACAATTCGTCTCCACTCACTCCTATCTAACACGCTCACACATGCGTGCTGGAAGTCCAAGCCCCTTGCCCACAAAACCTCCTTTACACCCTCCCTCCAACCTTTTCTAGGACGACCCCTACCCTGCCTTCCTTCCCCTACAGATTTATACGCTCTCCAAGTCATTCTACTTTGATCCATTCTCTCTAAATGACCAAACCACCTCAACAACCCCCCTTCCCCTCTCTGACAAATACTTTTAGTAACTCCACACCTCCTAATTTCCACATTCCAAATTTTCTGCATAATATTTACACCACACATTGCCCTTAGACAGGACATCACTGCCTCCAGCCTCCGCCTCGCTGCAGCATTTGCAACCCATGCTTCACACCCATATAAGAGTGTTGGTACCACTATACTTTCGTACATTCCCTTCTTTGCCTCCATGGATAATGTTTTTTGTCTCCACAGATACCTCAACACACCACTTACCTTTTTTCCTTCATCAATTCTATGGTTAACCCCATCCTTCATAAACCCATCCGCTGACACGTCAACTCCCAAATATCTGAAAACATTTACTTCTTCCATAATCCCTCTCTCCAATGTGATATCCAATTTTTCTTTATTTAAATCGTTTGATACCCTCATCACCTTACTCTTATCTATGTTCACTTTCAACTTTCTACCTTTACACACCCTCACAAACTCGTCCACTAACCTTTGCAACTTTTCTTTAGAATCTCCCATAACCACAGTATCATCAGCAAAAAGTAACTGTGTGAACTCCCATTTTGCATTTAATTCCCCATAATTTAATCCCACCCCTCTCCCCAACACCCTAGCATTTACTTCTTTTACAACCTCATCTATAAATATATTAAACAACCATGGTGACATTACACATACCTGTCTAAGACCTACTTTTACCGGGAAGTAATCTCCCTCTCTCCTACACACCCTAACCTGAGCCTCACTATCCTCATAAAAACTCTTTACAGTCTTCAGTAACTTACTACCTATTCCATACACTTGCAACATTTGCCACATTGCTCCCCTATTCACTCTATCATATGCCTTTTCTAAATCCATAAATGCAATGAAAACTTCTCTACCTTTATCTAAATACTGTTCACATATATGCTTCACTGTAAACACTTGATCTACACATCCCCTACCCACTCTAAAGCCTCCTTGCTCATCTGCAATCCTACTCTCTGTCTTACCTCTAATTCTTTCAATAATAACCCTGTATTGCGGCCCCAGAATGGGCCTCAATGTATATGTTTTATGTATATTTCCATTTTCTATAATTTTATATTGCTGATATTCTTGATAATAGCTAAATTGTTAATATCTTGCTTTATATTATTATTTGACCTATTTAACTATTATTTGACCTATTTGACTATTATTTGACATTATTTGATTTAGCTATGTTCATTAGGTAGGATGTAACATTATAAATTGTGATCATGTTTGTAGTAGCTGCCTTGGAGTTGGCAAACTACCTATTATGACACTAGGCTTGTTGTACTGCCGGCGCATAGTTGCTGGGAGGAGTCACGTGATTCCACCTGAGGTGGGTGGCTGCTGCTCCTTCCTCGAGAGCACTACGCAGCTGGACATCGTTGAGACAACACCTCTCTCCAGTCTCTGCTTGTTTTCTCGCCATTTAGACTCTGTGTGGTAGAGTATGTATTCGGTGGTGAGACGAAACATACTTCTCAGGACTCTGTGTAACTCTGTTCACAGACGATAGACTAGACAGTGATTTTCGACGTTTTTCTGGGTTGTGTGTCACATTGACACACTGAGACAACTCAGGTCTCTAGCTACAGCTCCTGACCTAATTCGATAAGGCATCTGTGCACCGCCACAGTTTGGGATTGTTTATGCTGAACCTAGCTTCAGTAGAAAGGGACTGTTTTGGAGGATCTATTGATGGTCCCCAGTTAGGGTCGATTTTCTATCTCCTGGTTCCTGACGCTGTGTTGCTGTTGCTTGTTATATTGCTGTTATGTGAATTGGTCATTTTACTGGACAATCAAGCTGTTCTGATTGTCAGTTTGTTAGAAAAGCTAGCTTATGAGAAGTTTAGTTGGACACTGGTTGAGTCGAGTCTTAGAGTTACCTGGAGATCACTCATACACACATATATTCATATTTGCATATAACTGTATTATTGTAATTACTGACATTGTACCTGATGGTACTTCAGAGTCATTTGGATATACAGTGGTACCTCGACTTACGATGGTCCCCAAACTCACCCTTGTATGTAAGTTTATTTTTTTAAATGCTTTTGTAAGTGTAATTTTGGGGGTCTAAAAGGACTAGTCTATTTTACAACATTTCTTAAGGAGATAAATTCGTTTGGTAATGACACTTGAACAGCATTCTGGAATGAAAAAATATCGTAAGTCGAGGTACCACTGTATGTGCCCTCAGCACAGTCATTGTATATGAGAGCAGTGTAGGAGCTAACCTCCTAATTAATCTCCTGATGCATTACTTAATGAACATCCTGATCATATGTACATTTATTTACTTTGAAACCCTAGACACTAACTTTGTTATTAAACATATTAAATTTTATACTTTGGTTAGTACCCTATCAGTTGTAATCCTCATGAGGACTATTGAAAATGTTGGATAATTGGACTAGGATATTGACTTTGTTGCAAAAGCCCAGTAACAAGCTGGATGCTAGAAGGGCTATCCTTTCTAGTGTTGACTGGAGATGTCTATTACTAATAGATATCGTGTCATTTTGTAACACCCTGCCATACACTTTACCTGGTATACTCAGTAAACTTATTCCCCTATAATTCTTACACTCTCTTTTATCCCCCTTCCCTTTATACAAAGGAACTATACATTCTCTGTGCCAATCCCTAGGTACCTTCCCCTCTTTCATACATTTATTAAACAAAAATACTAACCACTCCAACACTATATCCCCCCCCCCCCTGCTTTTAACATTTCTGTCATGATCCCATCAGTTCCAGCTGCTTTACCCCCTTTCATTCTACGTAATGCCTCACGCACCTCCCCCACGCTCACATCCTGCTCTTCTTTACGCCTAAACGATGTTGTACCTCCCTGGCCAGTACATGAAATTACTGCCTCCCTTTTTTCATCGACATTTAAAAGTTCCTCAAAATATTCCCGCCATCTACCCAATACCTCCAGCTCCCCATCTACTAACTCCCTTACTCTGTTTTTAACTGACAAA
This sequence comes from Cherax destructor, assembly GCA_009830355.1. Classification (NCBI taxonomy): domain Eukaryota; kingdom Metazoa; phylum Arthropoda; class Malacostraca; order Decapoda; family Parastacidae; genus Cherax; species Cherax destructor. The sequence goes on along the minus strand of WNWK01008376.1, from coordinate 16,979 downwards.
TCCATTCGTTCCCTAGGCTTTCTTACCTTGTTTATCTCACTCCAAAAATTTTTCTTGTTTTCAGCAAAATTTCTTGACAGAGCCTCTCCCATTCTTTCATCCGCTCTTCTTTTGCACTCTCTCACCACTCTCTTCACCTTTCTTTTACTCTCCATATAATCTGCTCTTCTATTAACACTTCTGTTTTGTAAAAACCTCTCATAAGCTACCTTTTTCTCTTTTATCACACCCTTTACTTCTTCATTCCACCACTCACTCCTCTTTCCTCCTGCACCCACCCTCCTATAGCCACAAACTTCTGCCCCACATTCTAATACTGCATTTTCAAAACTATCCCAACTCTCTTCAACCCCCCCACTACTCACACTTGCACTAGCCCACCTTTCTGCCAATAGTTGCTTATATCTCACCCTAACTTCCTCCTCCCTTAGTTTATACACTTTTACCTCTCTCTTACTTGCTGTTGCCATTTTCTTTTTGTCCCATCTACCTTTTACTCTAACTGTAGCTACAACTAAATAATGATCCGATATATCCGTTGCCCCTCTATAAACATGTACAGTGGTCCCTCAGTTTTCGTGCATCTCCAAACTCGAACATTTATGTAAGTGTATTTTCGTAAGTGCTGTTGCAAGTGTATTTTTGGGGGTCTGAAATAGACTAACCTACGTGACATTATTTCTTAAGGAAGTAAATTCGTTCGGTAATGGCACTTGAGCAGCATTCTGGAACGAATTGTCGGCGAAAACCGAGGGACCACTGTACATCCTGAAGCCTACCCATCAACCTTTTATCCACCAATACATAATCTAACAAACTACTTTCCTTACGTGCTATATCATACCTTGTATATTTATTTATCCTCTTTCTACACATAGCTCAATTAATGGTTCCCCATTTACATTTACCCCTGGCACCCCAAATTTACCTATTACTCCCTCCACAACATTTTTACCCACTTTAGCATTAAGATCCCCAACCACAATTACTCTCTCACTTGGTTCAAAACTCGCCACACACTCACTCAACATTTCCCAAAATCTCTCTCTCTCCTCTACACTTCTCTCTTCTCCAGGTGCATAAACACTTACTATAACCCACTTTTCACATCCAACCTTTATTTTACTCCACATAATCCTTGAATTTATACATTTATATTCCCTCTTTACCTGCCATAACTGATTATTCAACATTATTGCCACTCCTTCTTTAGATCTAACTCTATTTGAAACCCCTGACCTAATCCCATTTATTTCTCCCCACTGAAACTCTCCTACCCCCTTCAGCTTTGTCTCACTTAAAGCCAGGACATCCAGTTTCTTTTCATTCATAACATCTACAATCACCTCTTTCTTATCATTTGCACAACATCAACGCATATTCAAACATCCCCCTTTGACGGTTTTCTTCTTTTTCTTTTTAGTAAATCTATACAGGAAAAGAGGTTACTAGCCCATTGTTCCCGGCATTTTAGTTGACTTTAACAACACGCATGGCTTACGGAGGAAAGATTCTTATTCCACTTCCCCATGGATATGAAAGGAAAAGCAATAAGAACAAGAACTATTAAGATAAAATCAAAGAAAACTCAGATGAGTGTGTATACATAAACGTGTTCATGTATGTGTAGCGTGACCTAAGTGTAAGTAGAAGTAGCAAGACGTACCTGAAATTTTACATGTTTATGAGACAGAAAAAAAGACACCAGCAATCCTACCATCATGTAAAACAAATACAGGCTATTGTTTTACACTCACTTGGTAGGACAGTAGTACCTCCCTGGGTGGTTGCTGTCTACCAACCTACTACACTTATTATTATAATATATTCCCACGTATCCAAAACATTGCTGGGACCTATAAATACTTTGTATATATTCCTAGACAATAGGAAATGACCAAGGCGGGTGTAAATGTCCACCTGTCATTGTGTTTGTGACACTTTGAGTACAATTTCATTACCTAATATTAGTGTCACAACAAAGATTGGTTATGAAATGACAAGAACTACTATAAATTGTAATTATATAAAATATAAAAACGAGAAAAAAAGGTACGTATATCGGCAACACTTCTGCAAGCGGCAGGACTCAATATTGCCGTTAGATGAGCATCCAGTACCAACTTCGCGGCCTCATATCTCGGTAAGTCCTGACCCTAATTTTTTTTCTATCCTATAACACTTAGAAAAATGTGCTCTTTATTTCCATAAAAAAAAAAAATTCAAAATATTCGGGGCGCTGGGCAAGAGAACATATATATACGTTTGGACCATTTAGGGGTTAATCAGTTGAATAGAAGGCGTACTAGTGAAATAGCTAAGAATTTTGTCAAATTGGCTTAAAATAGGACCCAAAGTTGGCAAAAATCACCGATGCTTAAACTGTGCCTCAGATTACTAATTTTGGCCCTGTTTAATTCCATAAGTTTTCCATCAAATTTCATATTTTTGGGGACATTGCCTTTAGACAAAAGATTCTCTACCATTTCAGAAGTTTTTTTTTTTTTTAAATATGGGCAATGAGAACTTTTAATTTCAGAGGTCTAGACAGCAAAAGGGTTAATTTACCAACTAACCCTGTAATTTTTTCAAGCCCAGTCTTAACAACTGTAATGTATTACCATAAACCATTATTATAAATATTGGGAAGTTAATCAGGTTTAATAAAAGGGAAGAGCAGCTCCAATTCCTTGGATTCACAGCCCTTCACCAGCATCAAGGAGTCCCCTTAACCCTTTCACTGTCGGTGCCGTAATATTACGGCTTGCAAGCCAGTTTTGGTGCCGTAATATTACACCAAAACGCTAGCAGGAGAAAGTTGGTATGCCTACATATGAGAGAATGGGTCTGAATGGTCAGTGTGTGCAGTATAAAAAAAATCCTGCATCATGCAGTGCATAATGAGAAAAAAAACTCTTGACTGTGTTTTTGGTTTAAAACACCGATTTTCCAGTGCATTTTCGTATGGTATTTATGGTCATACAGTGGACCCCGAGTAACGAACACCCCGGAAATCGTACACTTATGTAAGTATAATATTGTAAGTGCTTGTGGAAGTGTATTTTTGGGGGTCTGAAATAGACTAACCTACGTGACATTATTCCTTAAGGGAGTAAATTCGTTCGGTAATGGCACTTGAGCAAACTTCTGGAATGAAGTTTTTACTTTACTCGGGGGTCCACTGTATTCTCGTTTTCTTGGTCTCATTTGATCAAATGGAAAATATATTACAGAAATAGGTTTTCGGACTAAAAGTACCTTGAAATTGAGCTCAAAGTAGCGGAAATGTTCGATTTTTGCCGATGTTCACGAGTAAACAAATCACACCACACGTCCAATACACGTCAACTGGTGGGTCTAATATGCTTTCACAAATGCGCTGATATTATTTATACCATTTTTACAATAAGGCAGTACTCTGAATAACAGTAATTTTTCTTTTTCTTGTATGAATAAAAATTAAAAAATGGAAAGCAAGAGTAATACAAGAGGGGCCTGGAGACGTGACTAATGAACAGAGAAAATGTTATTTTAGTGCTAGGAATGTCTGCATTGTTTATTCTGGCCCCTATTTTGAAATTGGCCTTACTTGAACTGTGCATGAAATTGGCCAAATTACCAATTTCTGATGACTTTATTGAGTAGCTGAAATCAGTAAATGGGCGGCTTCCTGTACTCAATCAATAAAACAAATGGAGTTCTAGTGAAATAGCTATGAGTTTGGTCGACTGGAACAATGAAATTGACTGAAAATAAGGCTCAAAGTGGGCAAAATCGCCGATGCATAAATATTGCCGAGACCGCTAACTTTGTGAGAGCGTAATTCTGCAAGTTTTCCATCAAATTTCATACTTTTGGTTTCATTACCATCGGGAAAAGATTATAATTTCAAAAGGATTTTTTTTTTTAAATTATTTGACACTGAGAGCAAATTTGTGAGCAGGGGTCTCGACAATGAAAGGGTTAAAGGAAATCTATCACCTTTGAGGCCTGGTATAACTTTTACTTGCTACAGTTGGAGTCGCCAAAAAGATATCTACATGGAATACGAACTAAAATATATACAGTGGACCCTCGGTTAACGAAAAAACTTCATCCCAGAAGCCTGCTCAAGTGCCATTACCGAACGAATTTACTTCCTTAAGAAATAATGTCACGTAGGTTAGTCTATTTCAGACCCCCAAAAATACACTTCCACATGAACTTACAATATTATACTTACATAATTGTAAGATTTCCGGGGTATTCGTTAACCGAGGGTCCACTGGACAGTGGACCCTTGAGTTACGAGCATAATTCATTCCAGAAGGCTGCTCAAGTGCCACTACTGAACGAATTTTCTCCCTTAAGGAATAATGTCAAGTAGGTTAGTCCATTTCAGACCCCCAAAAATACACTTACAAAAGCACTTACAATATTACACTTACATAACTGTACGATTTCCGAGGTGCTCGTAACTCGGGGGTCCATTGTACTATAGTTTTTTAAAGCAAGTACATTAAGGGATAGTTTTAGTTTATACAGCAAGAAAATCACAAATTTGTCAAGAAACTATCAGTTACTGAATAAGATTTTAGATTCAGAGAAATCAACCTTTATTTTTCATTGCAACATGTTGGGTTCAGTCATTCTGAGAATGATTACAGTATATCAAGACTCCATTTAGCAGTTTAACATTAACCCCTTAACTGTCCAAAAGTAGATCTACGTTCACTCACCCAGCGCTCTGAATATTTTGAAAAAAAAAAAATCAAGAGGGCCTTATTCTACAAGTTATAAGATAAAAAATTTTTTTAGGATGAGTACTTACTGAGATATAAGCCCGCGAAGTTGGCACTGGATGCTCACCTGACGGCAACATGGAGTCCTGCCACTTGCATAAGTGTTGCCGATATACCTTTTTGTTATTTTTATATTACAGTGGAAGCCCGACTTTCGAACTTAATCCGTTCCAGGAGCTAGTTCTCAACTCGAAACATTCGAAAGTCGAATCAATATTTCCCATAAGAAATAATGGAAATACAATTAATTCATTCCTTTTGTCAGGAGGCATGTTAAAATAGTACTTCACTATGACGCTATTATCAACTCGACAGCTTATTTATCTATCACAATTCATCTAATATGACATAATAAACAATATAAATAACATAAAATCCTGATATACACTCTAGAATGAATAAAATATGTATGTCATTAGGAATGTGGTGGCGGGGAGGAGTGAACAGAATTCATTTGTGTCCAGGCTGATAACAGCAACAACAACAACTGGTTTGTTTACCAAACTCGCGAACCTTCTACACTCTCATTCTCTCTCGTTTATTCATTTAATCGTTTATTCATTTTAATCGAAACACGGGACACGTTCGATAGTCGGGACAAAATTTAAAAAAAAAAAAAAGCGTTCGAAACTCGATTCGTTCAACTAACGAGGCGTTTGAAACTCGATTCGTTCAACTGACAAGGCGTTCAAAACTTGGGGTTTCACTGTATTTTATATAATTTTTATGTTCTGATAATTACAATTTATAGTAGTTCTTGTGATTTCATAGCCAATCTTTGTTCTGACACTAACGTTAGGTACTGAAATTGTACTCAGTCACACACACACTGACAGGTGAACATTTTCACCTGCCTTGGTCATTTACTATTGTCTAGAAATATATACAAAGTATTTATAGGTCCCAGCAATGTTTTAGACATGCTGGAGTATATATGAAACTCCTTGAAGCATGGTGTAAGACTGTCACTAAACTGCTGACAGTGCAGCAGTGGTTTGACACTTGATGAATGTGCATTGCTGCAGGGAACCCCTAGCTTTGTTTGTTTTCACTGTTACTCATAAACATGTCTGTCTGTCTAGCTCTGTCTGCTTATCTGTCTTTCTGTCTGCCTGTGTGTGTATCTTTCTGCCTCAATACGTTTTACGCCCTGGGGTTATTGACGTACTAGTACGCCTAAATTCTAGCGCCCTCAAATCAAGCAGAAACAGGCTGTTAGGCGTAGATGTGATAGAATGGGTCTGTGCGGTCAGTGTGCGCAGTATAAAAAGATTCCTGCACCACACAGTGCATGAGGAAAAAAAAACTCTGACCGTATTTTTGGTTTAAAACAGCGACTTTGCAGTCTATTTTCGTATGGTATTTATGCTTGTATTCTCGTTTTCTTAGTCTCATTTTATAGAATAGATGATATATTACAGAAATAGAGATAATTTTGACTGGTTTTATGATGACAAGTACAGTGGTACCTCGAGTTACGATGGTCCCCAAAATCGCCCTTTTACGTAAGTTTATTTTTTTAAATGCTTTTGTAAGTATATTTTTGGGGGTGTAAAAGGACTAGTCTATTTTACATTATTCCTTATAGGGATAAATTCGTTTGGTAATGGCACTTGAACAGCATTCTCGAACAAAAAAATATCGTAACTCGAGGTACCACTGTACCTTGAAACTGAGCGCAAAGTAGCGAAAATGTTCGATTTTGGCCGATGTTCAAGAGTAAACAAATCACACCATGCGTCCAATGCACATCAACTGGAGAGTCTAATATTCTTGCACAAGTGCACTGATATTATTTATACCATTTTTACAATGATGCAGTTGTATACATAACAGTAAATCTTCTATTTTTTGTGAGAATAAAAATTCAAAATGGAAAGCAAAAGTAATGTAAGAGGGGCTTGGAGACGTGACTAATGAACAGAGAAGATGTTATTTTAGTGCCAGGAATGTCTGCCTTGTTTATTATGGACCCTATTTTGAAATTGGCATTGTTTGAAATTTGTGTGAAATTGGCCAAATTGCCATTTTCTGACCACTATTTTGGGTAGTTGAAATTGGTAAATAGGCAGTTTCTTGTACTCAATCGATAGAAGAAATGGAGTTCTAGCGAAATAGCTATAATTTTAGTAGACTGAAACATTGGAATTTGCCGAAAATAGGGCTCAAAGTGGGCGAAATCGCCGATGAGTAAATGTCGTGGATTCCGCTAACTTCGCGAAAGCATAATTCTGTTAATTTTTTATCAAATTTCATAATTTTTGTGGCGTTATAATCGGAAAAAGATTCTCTATCATTTCATAAGAATTTTTTTTTTTTTTTTAAATTCGTGGACTCTGAGAACGAGTTTCAGAGAGATCTCTTGGACCCCCAAAGAGTTAAAGACACAACCGCCTCGACACGACCACTTGATACTGGAGTACCACAGGGAAGTGTCCTTGGTCCCCTGCTCTTCCTCTTATACATCAATGATCTATCCAATGTATCGCAACACCTGAAACCAATAATCTTTGCTGACGACATGACTTATGTCATTTCCCACCCAAATCTTGAAATGCTCGACACAATTGTTAATGATGAATTACTAAAAATATCTACATGGATGACAGCCAACAAACTTACACTCAACACTGATAAGACCTTCTATATTATGTTTGGTAACAGAGCAGGTGATGCACAATTAAACATTAAGATCAACAACACTCCTATTGCTAAACATAATGATTGCAAATTCCTGGGCCTTCACCTCGACAGTAATCTGAAATTCAGCACTCATATCCAACACATAACAAAGAAAGTGTCCAAAACTGTGGGGATCCTCTCTAAGATACGTTACTATGTACCACAATCAGCCCTACTCACACTATACTATTCACTCATCTATCCCTACCTCACATATGCCATTTGTGCTTGGGGATCAACAGCAGCAAGAACCCTAAAACCAATAATAACCCAACAAAAAGCCTCAGTAAGAATTATCACGCAATCCAATGCTAGGCAACACCCCCCACTCTTCAAAGACCTAAACTTACTCACTGTTCAGAATATCCACACTTACTACTCTGCAATCTACATTTATAGAACCATAAATACCAACTTTAACCCTGAACTAAAACTCTTTCTTGACAGTTGTGATAGGACCCATAGACATAATACCAGACACAAACATCTCTTTGACATTCCCCATGTCCGACTAAATCTATACAAAAATTCAATGTACATAAAAGGGCCTAAAATCTGGAACTCCCTGCCTGAAAACTCTAGAACTGCAGACACAACCTCCATTTTCAAAAGCACATTTAAAAAACATCTTATCTCACTTACCGGTAGCTAACCACATGAAAATTACTTTATCTTGCACATATCCACAACAAAATTACACTTATTGATATCTGTGATTCCCCCTTAATTTTGCACATGACTGTAGCCAAGATTCTAATACAACTATTGCTTCATAATTCTTAAGCTAGTCATGTTTGCCTAAGACCTTCCAATATAGAAACTGTATCATGCCAACACGTCACCATTTCCATTAACCCTTTGACTGTCGGAGGCCCCATTCTGAAACTGTCATTCTATGTCGGAAAATTTTGGAAAAAAAAAAAATTCTTATGAAATGATAGAGAATCTTTTCCCGATGGTAATGACACCAAAAGTATTAAATTTGATTGAAAACTTACGGAATTGCGCTCTCGCAAAGTTAGCGATGTCAGTGATATATACGCATCGGCGATTTCGCTGTCTTTGTGCCCTATTTTCGGCCAATTCCATTGGGACAGTCGACCAAACTCATAACTATTTCTTTAGAACTCCATTTGTTCTATCGATTGAGTACAAGAAATCACCAATTTACCGATTTCAACTACCCAATAAAGTGGTCAGAAAATGGCAATTTCGCCAATTTCATGCAAAATAAAAAAGATGTCAATTTCAAAATAGGTTCCAGAATAAACAATGCAGACATCCCTATCACTAAAATAAGATGTTATCTGTTCATTAGTCACGTCTTTAGGCCCCTCTTACATTACTCTTGCTTTCTATTTTGATTTTTTATTCACACAAAAAAATAGAAGATTTATTGTTATGCAGACTACTGCATTATTGTAAAAATTGTATAAATAATATCTGTGCACTTGTGAAAGCATATTAGACTCACCAGTTGATGTGTATTGGACGCGTTGTGTGATTTGTTTACTTTTGAACATTGGCAAAAATCGAACATTTCCGCTACTTTGAGCTCAATTTCAAGATCGTTTACATCACGAAACTAATCAAAATCATCTCTATTCCTGTAAAATGTTTTCCATTCTATCAAAGGAGACCATGAAAAAGAGAATACAACTATAAATACTATACGAAAATACACCTCAAAGTCGTTGTTTTAATCCAAAAACACGGTCGGAGTTTTTTTTCTCATTATGTACTGCTTGCTGCAGGATTTTTTTTATACTGCGCACACTGACCACACAGACCCATTCTCTCACATGTGAGCCTACCAGCTTTCTCCTGCTTGATTTGAGGCCGCTAGAATTTAGGCGTATAAATACGTCCGAAACATTAGCTCGTAAGACGTATATATACGTCCGAAACAGTCAAAGGGTTAATATATAAACTAATTCTTAAATTCTTTAATTTTTATACTACCTCAATTTTGTAAACCTAGTTAATCACTACAATTACCTAACCAGTATAATCATTGTATAGAGTAAGTTTGCCTGATTTACTCCAATATTGGAGCAAACCTAGTATTAAGTCTGCCCGAAATGTCTAGCATGCCCAGGCATGCTAGGCATGCTAACGGCCATCTTTGTAATTATAGTCCTTAGTCCTTAAAATGTAAAACACACATTGTAATTTTTACAGAGAAATATATCAATTTGAATTTGAATAGCACTGGATTTTTTGGGTTATCCTAGGTAATTTACACTATGCATAATAACTGTACTTATGTGTACCTGTGAGAGACAGACAGAGATAGACAGACAGATACAGATGGAGAGACAGCCAAAGTCAGTCAGTCAGTCAGTCAGCCAGCCAGCCAGCCTGACAAATACATATTACACGTTCCAGAATCATTTCTCTTTACTTAGGGCATAGATTATTGGTCATTCTGGCAGGATGACACTACCAGTGGTATAAATAATGAAAGGATGTTGCACAAATGTTGCACATGGGTTATTATCGAAGTTTTTGATCACTTGTGGCCACATCCATCTCAAAGCCACTAAACCTTGGATCAACATCACTTTCCTCTTAAAAGGGGAGTGTTAACCCTTTAACCCTTAAACTGTCCACACGTAGATATACGTTCACTCGCGAAAGTGACCGAATATTTTGAAAAAAAAAAAAAATCTTTTTTTTTTCTAAAAATGAAGAGCACATTTTTATAAATAGGATAGGCTAAAAAAAACGTTTTAGGGCCAGTACTTACCAAGATATAAGCCCGTGAAGTTGGTGCTAAATGATGTGGTGTCGCAACATGGAGCACTGCCGCTTGCAGAAACAAGAAACATTTATTGTTTTTTTCCATTTTTTTCCATTTTCTGTTGTTTTCATCCTATGATAATAATGTTTTGATGCAGATCTATTCATTTCATTGCCAATTCTTGTTTAGACACAAATATTTGTTACTGAATTAGTAATCATACTGTCACAAACACACATGTTCACACTGATAAATAAATTTGTACACCTGGTTCAATCACTTACTATTGTTTACATATATATACAAGGTATTTACAGGTCCTATTTATGTTTCTAGAAGTCCACCACTGTATGATACTCGAAGAAGCATGGATTCATACAGAGTGCCACTCCACATTGCTGACACATGAATCGTGTGTCTTTTCGCACTGGGGTCGCTGTGTACTGTAAGCACACACAACACACTTTTTCTGAGAGTACTTCTTCTTTGGAGTAGATGGTAATGGTATCAGGCAGTGACAGTTAGGGATAATTCGGTTGGGCACTTCCCCCTCTGGTTGTGGAGTGACAGGTTGCTGTTGTGGGGTGACAGGTCGCTGTGGAGTGGCAGGTATAGGTGTGGTACCATACTTTCTCCCTATCTGCTTGATGACATTTAGGGTGAATTCTGCATATCGTTGTCGCTTCCCAGTCTTTATTTCATACATGTTGAAGGCATTGAGCATTGCAATGTCCACAAGGTGGAAAAACACTTTTATATACCACTTGCGACTCCTACGCACACAGTCAACAAAGCCTATCATCATGTCACACTTGTCGACTAGTCGCATATTGTTTGTATAGTCGATGACAACAGCTGGCTTTTCAATAGGTTGATTGTTGAGCGTGCTCATTCTGTCTGTTTGTACCATCTCGTTTCTGTGGATGGTTGACAGCAATGTCACGTCCCTTTTGTCATGCCATGACAGTGCCATGATGTCATTGGCATGAAACGCCTGCACTACACTTCCTCCAGTGAACTTTGGCATGTGTTTTCTATTTCTTCTCACTGTTCCACATATATCAGTATTGTTCACACGTAGGAAATCAGCAAGCATAGGGCTTGTGTACCAGTTGTCTGTGAACAATGTATGGCCCTTGCCAAGGTATGGCTGCATCATCTTGCGAACAACATCACCAGAAATGCCCAACATGCGCCTGGTATCATCAAGTGTATTTTTACCTGTGTAGATAATGACATCCAACACAAGACCAGTCTCACAGTCACACATAACAAACAGTTTTATACCAAAGCGATTACGTTTGCTTGGTATATATTGTTTGAATGACAGTCGTCCCTTGAACAGAATCAAGGACTCGTCAACAACAATGTTCTTGAATGGATAAAAGTAGGCACTGAATTTTTGCTTGAGATACATAAACAATTCCCGGATTTTGTAGAGGTCATTTTCGGTTTGGTGTATTTCTATCTGAGAAGTGCAACATTCTCAGCAACAGAAGGAATCTGTTGTAGGGAAGGAGGTCACGGAAGACTGGAGTGCTAATGAAGTGGTCTGTAGACCAGTAGTTTGCTATATTGTTCTTATATGTGTGGCATAAGCATGACAGTGCCAAGGAATAAATACATTTCAGCCACAGTTGTATCTTTCCACCTGCACAGCCGTGACGATTCTGAAAAATCTGCATGGTCCATTGTATACTGGTAGTACAGGTTGGTCTGAGTAACAATCAGGTTCATTATTGGCTCATAAAAGTATAGTTGAAAATAGTTTAACTCTGTAGACTCATTTGTGATGGGACAGTGTGGCATGATGCCACTTCCACTGCCATCAAAATTGAAAGGATGTGGCACGAATGGTGTATGTTCAGTCCACTTCCATTCACGATCAAATGGTTCAGGGTGGACCTGTGGCATGGGACGTGGGGGAGCAGGAGGGACGGGAGTGGGGCCAGCACATGATTGAGAGGGTGCCTCGTGGTCCTTTGTCTGTCCACACACCGTGCCACGAGGTCCAGGCACCATGCCACCCACCACCTCTTCCTCCATCCCAGCATACTCTCCTTCATTATCACTTTCACTATCAGTGGCTGGGGTTTTGGATCGTGAACTGCCACGACCCTTGCCTCTGACTGCATATGGCACACTGCCTGAACGTAGGTAATGACGCCCATAAGTACATTTCACTGGGGAATAATGATAATCACTGTCACTCAACGAATCGTCTATGGGCATAAAATCGATTTCATCATTGTCACTTATATCACCTTCACTATCGTCACTATCATAACACATGGAAAATGATCATTTCCTCTTGCGGAGCTGCCTTTGGGTAGTAACACTAGCAACCCCAGAGGTGCTGGGCTGAGGGTCTGTGGCCACACTGGCCACACCAGATGTGCTGGGCTGAGGGTCTGGTATGGCCACACTGGCCACCCCAGAGGTGATGGGCTGAGGGTCATCTGGGTTGTCATCAATATGATGAGGCGTGAGTGAATCACGGGGGTGTGCCATGACGTTGACCCAAGATGGAGCTGAAACTAACTGGGGCTACCATGCGGTACCCTGGCGTACCCGATTTTTTTCATACTACGCACACTGAGGGCGCAGACCCATTCTCTCATGTCTAGGCAACTCAGGCCTATTGCACTAAATTTGAACGAATGTAAAATAAAACGTAGATATACGTTCGGTCACTTTCGCGAGTGAACGTATATCTACGTGTGGACAGTTTAAGGGTTAACTGTCCAAACGAAGATATACGTTTCTACGCGTACTGCTCCGAACGTAGATCTACGTTTTATTTTTCATTCCTTCAAATTTAGTGCAATAAGCCTGAGTCGCCTAGACATGAGAGAATGGGTCTGCGCCCTCAGTGTGCGCAGTATTAAAAAAATCTGGGACCACTTAGTACCTTGGGGGAGCACTAGTTCATTTGAGTGCCAGCTAGAGCAAATAATGTGGCAAACACCATGGTTTCAATGATGTCATGTCACATTAACACTCCCCTTATAAGAGGAAAGTAAAAATAGGTTCGATAAATACATGAGTGGTTGTGGGTGGGTATGAGTTGGACCTGACTAGCTTGTGCTACTAGGTCTGATGCTGTGCTCCTTCCTTCAGAGGATGTGACCTGACTAGGTGGGTCATTGGTCTAAGCTGGGGGGTGACATGGACCTGCCTTGCATGGGCCAGTAGGCCTTCTGCAGTGTTCCTTCTTTTTTATGTTCTTATATATTCGGCAGGCTGGCTTTGGCTGTCTCTGGCTGTCTCTGTGTCTATATCTGTCTATATCTCTGTCTATATCTGTCTATATCTATCTGTCCTATATCTCTATATCTCTCTATATCTCTGTCTATCTATATATATCTGTAATATCTCTCTCTCTCTGTCTCTCTCTCACATGTACACTTAAGTACAGTTATTATACATAGTGTAAATTACCTAGGATAACCCAAAAATTCCAGGCAAAGTGCCATACAATGCTTGTATATATATAAGACATAATACCATGACTGGCACGTAATACGCATTGTCACTTCTGCATCGTGTATAATACCTGTTGGCTTACGAGCCGCACTCAGACTGAGACAAGCAGACGGAAAGACACACACACACACAGGCAGACGGAAAGACAGATAAGCAGAGGTAGACAGACAGACAGTGAAAACACGGAGAGGGTTCCCTGCTCCCATTCATCAATGTCATTGAGCTGTCAGTGTTATCTGACACTTGTCATAACACCATTCTTCAAGGAGTTTCATATACTCCAGGCACACACAGGCAGACAGAAAGACAGATAAGCAGAGCTAGACAGAGACATAGACAGATGGACAGATAGATAGACAGAGACAGTGAAAACAAAGCGAGGGTTCCCTGCGCACATTCATTCATCAATGTCATTGGGCTGTCAGTGTTATCTGACACTTGTCATAACACCTTTCGTCAAGGAGTTTCATATTATACTCCAGGCACACATAGGCAGGCAAACAAAGACAGATAAGCCGAGCTAGACAGATAGACAGATAGATACAGATATATAGACAGATAGATACACAGATATATAGACAGATAGATAGACAGACAGATAGATATACAGACAGATAGACAGACAGATAGATAGACAGACAGATAGATAGATAGACAGACAGATAGACAGATAGATAGACAGATAGATAGACAGATAGATAGACAGACAGATAGATAGACAGATAGATACAGACAGTGAAAACAAAGCAAGGGTTCCTTGCACACATTCATTCATCAATGTCACTGCCTTATCAGTAGTTATCTGACAATTGTCAACACACTCATTCTTCAAGGAGTTTCATATATAATCCAGGATGTCTAAAACATTGCTGGGACCTATAAATACTTTGTATATATTTATAGACAATAGTAAATTATCATGGCAGGTGAAATTGTTCACCTGTTGGTGTCAATGTGACTATTTGAGTACTATTTCAGTACCTAATATTAGTGTTAAAACAAAGATTGGCTATGAAATCACAAGAACTATTATAAATTGTAATTACCAGAACATAAAAATTGTATAAATTAAAATAAAAACTAGAAAAAAAAGTATATCGGCATTACTTCTGCAAGCGGCAGGACTTGATGATGCCGTCAGGTGAGCATCCAGCACCAACTTGTCGGGCTTATATCTCGGTAAGTACTGGCCCTAAAAAATTTTTTTTTAGCCTATCCTGTTTATAAAAATGTGCTCTTCATTTAAAAAAAATGATTTTTTTTTTTAAATATTCGGAGCAGTGCGCGAGTGAACGTAGATCTACGTGTGGACAGTTAAAGGGTTAATACGACATGACATCAGTGAATCCCTGGTGTTTGCCACGCTATTTGCTCTAGCTGGCCCTCAATTGAACTGGTGCTACCACAAGGTACTACGTGGTCCCAGATTTTTTTAATACTGCATACACCGAGTGTTAAGACCCATTCTATACTGACCAGGCATCTCAGGCCAATCGTGCCAAATTTGGAGGCAGAAAAAATAAAACGTAGATCTTCGTTTGGAGCGCTAGCGGTACTAATGTAGATCTATGTTTGGACAGTTAAGGGGTTAATATTCTAAAATTATCAGCTTTCATTTTATTTGCACAAGTTGCCTAGTCTTAACCCATGTGATTAACAGAATAAAAATTTTTTTGCTTATTTCACCATTTACAATTTTTTTTTTAAGTAAAAACCTTGCATAATAATACAGTGTACCGAATATCAAATAAAGCTTCCGTCTACTGCCAGAAATGCTTTTGCATCCATTATACAAATAAACCTTTAGTTTATACTGCCAGAAGAACTATGACTAAATAAATAACAAGACATCCCATTATATACCTAATTTAATAACAAGTTTTAAATTAAAACTGTTAAGAAGAATCTACTATTACCTAATTTCCTAAACATTCCCCAAACCTGGTATATATTAATAATTCAGCTGTCAAAACAATCATGCGGGAATAAAAGCATCGATGGTGTACTTGCCTCTTGACCCACCTTGATGAGGTTTCTGCTTTTCTTCTTGATGGTGGGTTTACGCTTGATACGCACTAGAGTTGTTGGTGGTAGGGCTGGTAGTTTGCGCAGTTCTTCTAGCATTAATTCTGCTGCTCGTTTTTTACTAACCTATTTGTAATGCCAGATTATTTTAATAAACATTATAATACCTCTATAAATATAATAAATTATAAGCACAGTATCTTTAAAATGCAACATACATATTGTGCAAATTTTTGTACTGGCTTAAAATTTATAATCTTTCATATTAGTAAACTGTCTCAATTACCATAATTAACCTGAAAATTTAATCAGATATAAGGTTTTTTGAGAGCGAGAGAGAGAGAGAGAGAGAGAAAGAGATAGAGAAAGACAAAGAGAGAGAGAAAAAGAGAAAGAAAGAGAGAGAAATATGTATGCATAAAGAAAACTAGTCTAGCCCTATGATAGGGTCAGGAGCTTACCAAAGTTATATTTTTGGTACTCTTGAAGACCAAGAGTACATATAGTTTATATTATACATATAATGAAAAGATGTTTCTAAAACTCTCTGTAGTAGCCGTCCTCTGCCATATATACAATACAGGTGGGTCCCGCTTATACAGCAGGTTAGGTTCCAGGCTACTGCTGTAAAGCAAAAATTGCTGCAAAGCGAAACATAGCCTTTTTTCATCTTCAAATGCATATAAAAGCCTGATAACATGACCCAGCTTGCATGTAAAACCACAGTTATTCTCCATAAAATGTATTTTTTTTTAATAATTTTGGGTGTCTGGAACGGATTACAGTAGTCCCTCGACTAACAAACTTAATCCGTTCCAGGAGCTAGTTCTTAACACAAAAAATTCGTAATTCGAAACCTTATTTCCCATAAGAAATAATGTAAATACAATTAATCCGTTTCCTCCCAAAAAATTTCACCAAAAATTCATTTTTTTAAAGAATAAATACTATAGTTTTACATACAGAAAACAATGAGAAACAAATATAAAGCACTAATTATAATGGACAAATGAACAGTTAAATAAGCTTTACCTTTATTGTAGACTCTTGTTGGCGTATGAGAGTATTTGTTTGGAGAGAGGACAAAATAGTCCTTCAATATGACAATAATATCAAATCTACAGCTTATTTAACTAGCACAATTCATCTAATATGACATAATAAACAATATTAATAACATAGAAACATGATATAAACTCTAGAATGAATAGAACATGTCATTACGATGTAAGACTGGTGGTAGTGTTTGTTGTTGTTGGGTA
>WNWK01008375.1:0-85149 GCA_009830355.1 Cherax destructor | reverse complement strand
TTCCCTTTTTAACTCCCATATACTTGCTCTTTTTACCCTTTTTTTTTAAAACTTCAAACACCTTTTTTTTTATCACACCCTTTACTTCTTCATTCCACCACTCACCCTTTTTCCTTGCACCCACCCTCCTATACCCAAACTTCCCCCCCACATTTAATACTGTTTTTTTAAAACTACCCCTCTTTTCCCCCCCACTACTCTACTTGCACTAGCCCACCTTTCTGCCAATAGTTTTATACCCCCCCCCTAACTTCCTCCTCCCTTGTTTATAATTTTTATCTCTCACTTGCTGTTGCCTTTTTTTTTTGTCCATCTCCCTTTTTTACTCTAACTGACACAACCAAATAATGATCTGATATATCCGTTGCCTTTTTAAAACATGTACACCTAAGCCTCCCATAACCCTTTTTATCCACCAATACATAATCCAACAAACTATTTCCTTACGTGTATATCATACCTTGTATATTTTTTTCCCTTTTTTTTCATAAAATAGTATTACTTATTACCAAACCTTTTTTAATAGCTTTTGGTTCCCCATTTACATTACCCCGGGCACCCAAATTTCCCAAAAACCCCCCTCCAAAACCCTTTTTACCCACTTTAGCATTTAGACCCCCAACCACAATTATTCTCACTTGGTTAAAAACTCCCCACCCTCCCCAATTTTTCCCAAAATTTCTCTCCCCCTACACTTTTTCCCAGGTGCAAAACACACTAAACCCTTTTTCCCATCCAACCTTTTTTTACCCAAACCTTGAATTTATATTTTATTTTCCCCTTTACCTGCCATAACTGATTATTCAACTTTTGCCACTCCTTTTTTTGCTCTAACTTATTTAAAACCCCGACCTAACCCCCATTTATTTCTCCCCATGAAACCCCCCTACCCCCTTCACTTTTCCACAAAACCGGGGCATCCAGCTTCTTTTCATTGTAACATCTACATCATCTCTTTCTTATCATTCGCACAACATCCCCACATTAAACACCCCATTTGAGGTTTTCTTTTTTTTTTTGTTTACAGGAAAAGGGGTTGAACCCCCATTTTTTTTTTTGTTGATTTTTCAAACGCATGGCTTGGAGGAAAGATTTTTATTCCATTTCCCCCATGGATATAAAGGGAAAAAACAATAAGAAAAGAATTTTAAAAAAAATCAAAGAAAACCAGAATTTTATTCATAAACTTTACATTTTTGGGGTTGGTAATGTGAAAAAGCAAGACACCTGAAATCTTGCATGTTTAGAGACAGAAAAGACACCAGCAATCCTACCATTTTTAAAACAGTTTCAGGTTTTTTTTTTCAGGGGTCACCTGGGGGGATGGTAGTCCCCCCCGGGGTGGTTGTTGTCAAAACCTACTACCTTTTAGGTAGTATGTGAATTTTTTGTGGAACGGATTAAGGTTTTACATTATTTCTTATGGGAAATAATGGTTAATTTCGTAAACCGTGTTAAGTACTAGCTCCTGGAACGGATTAATTACGATCCCGGGGGGTTCACTGTAGTTGAGATGCATTTGGAATTTTATGAAATGAGAAAGGGGGGCAAAAACACTCCGGGGGACACCAACTGTAATTTTTGGGGTGGAAGAGTTAGCTCCATTTGTGTAAAATTTTGGGGTTTTTTTCCCAAAGGGGGATGACTTGGTAGTTGAGGGGGTGCCCTCATACCATAGTGTGAAAATTTTAAGTGTAATAGAACATGGTCAACTGTATCAAAAGCTTTACGAAATCAATGAAGATTGGGGGTTTTTTTTTCCAGAATGGTGTATATTATTTTAGATGTATATAATAGCATCATTTGTATTTTTATTAGGCCTGAAACCAAAATGACAAGGGTTGAGTATGTTGTGGGGGTGAATTAATTTTTCTAAGATTTTGGGGAGAAGGGGAAGTTAGGGGATTGGCCTATAGTTATTCAAGTCTGTTTGATCTCCTCCTCTATTAAAGGAACCTCACTATTTTGATATTGATGGGAAGGTGGGGGGTTCAATGGATTTGTTAAAAGTGTTGCAATAATTGGGGGTAGTACTTGAGAACCTTTTTTTTTTATAAAAAAAAGGTAAGTTATTTAGATCTCCTGCGTTGTTTTTTAATGTGTTGGGTAACAAGTGAGACTTCTGTTGGGTTGGTCGGAGCTAAGAATAGTGTGTTCGGGTAGGTGCCAGTGAGGTAGTCGTAGGGTGGAGTGTTTGAACTTGGGATTTTGCTTGTTAGGTTTTTTCCTATGGTGATAAGAAAAAAATTGAGTCTGTTTGCTGTTCAGCGTGGGAGAGGGGTTTTCCTTGGGTATACCTTTTTAAGAGTTTCGAGAGTATCTATTTCCTCTGAGCCCGGCCAGGGCCAGGCTCGCCTGTGCTTTTTCCTGGTCAACCAGGCTGTTTGCTGGAGGCCCGCTGCCCCACATATCCATCACAGCCTGGTTGATCTGGCACCTGGTGAAATATTTGTCCAGTTTCCTCTTGGGCTTTACACTGTTCCAGCCGTGTTTCGGGAAACTTCTGGTAAGATGTTGAATAGTCTGGGACCGATGTTAATACAGTGCCCCGTATTGTCGCCACCGCAACCCCGCTCCTCACTGGGTTTATTTTACACTTTCTCCCCCTATCTCTACTCCAGTATGTTGTTAGGCAGGTGCAGTTTTTGGGCCAGGCCCCCAAGTACTTTCCATGTATATATTATCATGTATCTCTCTCTCCTCCGCTCCCCAAAGAGTACATGTTCAAGACTTGAAGGCGTTACCAAAATTTAGATGTTTCAATGGCCCATGTGAGCCCCAAAAGATCTCTGGGTTTGTTCCAGCTCTGCTATTTCTCCCCGCCCTGAACGGCCGCAGCACTGAGCAGTATTCTTATGAGGGAGCACTAGCGATTTGAATAGTGTCACCATCGGCATTATTTCCTTGTTTTGAAAGTTCTCAATACCCACCCCGTCATCTTCCTGGCTGTTGTGATCTTTGTCTGAAATATGGTCTTTAAACGACAGATCAGCAGACATAATTATTCCCAAGTCCTTTACTGTTCCTTTCTGCCCATGCAGGACCTCTGCGTTTTGCATATAGTGTCTTTTGGAGTTCTTCATTTTTCCATATCACAGAGTTTTGAAAATTTATCACCACATTGAACGCCATGTTGTTCTCTACTGCCCACAAGAATTCCTGCTTATGTCCTCCGTAATTTTTCAGTGTCCTCTACCGTAGTGACTTTCATGCTTATTTTAGTGTCATCTGCAACGATGATACAAAGGCTGGGTGTTTTTATTCCATGCCTGCTATGAGGATGAGTAGTTTCAGCAGAGGTGCCAGGACAGTGCCTTTGGGGCACGAGCTTTGACCGCTGATGTGGATTCAGTCTGTTCACTACTACTTCGTGTTCTTTGTGTTAGGAACTCAAAATCCATCTGCCTACCTTCCCCGTAATGCCTATGGCCCTCATTTTTGTGCGCTTATCACTTCATGATCGCATTTGTCAAACGCTTTTTGTAAAATCTGTGTAAATCACACCCGCGCTTTGGTCGCCCTCCAATGCCTGCAATTCTGTCATAATGGTTCAGCAGCTGTGACAGGCATGATCGACCCGCCCAAAGCCATGCTGGTTCGGTTGGGCGTTGGTCGTGCTGGTCCATGAACTTTGTAATCTGCCGTCTCTACTCTTTCAAAGATTTTTGGTGAGGGAGAAGTGAGGTGGCTACTGGTCTGTAATTCTTAGCCAGTGCCTACCACTTCCTTGCGGAGCCATGTCTGCACTCTTTAAGGCCTCTGGAATTTCCCTAGATCTAAGCTCTTTCTCCACAGAATACTAAGGGCTCTTGCTAATGGTAATTTTTGCACTGCTTTATAAATAAAGCATTCCATGAATCTGGTCCAGGTGCTGGAGTGAGTGGGCATGTTGGCCATTTCTTTTTCGAAATCTATGGGATTTGTACTAATGTCGGTTAGAGGTGGTCTGGCAGCCTTCTGCTGAGGAAAAATATTTCTGCATTTTCTACCTTGCTGTCATTTAGTGGGTTGCTGAACACTGACTCATACTTGTTCTTTAGAATTTCACTCATTTCCCTGTTCATCGTCCGTATACGAATCTCCTCTCAATAATGGTCCAATTCTACAGGTAGTTCTTAGCTTGGATTTCCTTGCATAGGAGAAATATTTTTGGGGTTTCTTGCAATATCCTGTGGTATGGCTCTTTTTTTGTTCCTTGTACTTCTTCTGTCAGGCATGACATCTTAAGTTTGTGCTCTAATTCCGTGATCTCGGTTAAGGCTATCTCTCCTCGTTGCAAACATAACTGTGTTTTTCAGCAATTCAGTAACCCGTTTCTCTTCTCCTGTACCATCTCCTACGCTCTCTCTCTCTATATCTGATCTTCGGGTTTCCAATGGTACGTGTTTCATACATACCTTGTAATGCCTGTATTCAGCTTCTCTAGGCACTGGTGGGGATTTAGGTGCTCATGTCTGATTCCCATGATATGTCTGATAGCTCTTGGTTTATTTTTTTTTTCCCAGTCAATTTATGGTTATTAAAATTAAACTTACTGAACATTCCTTGCCTCTAACATTAGTGTCGCAGTTCCCCAACCCTGAGTTAATACTAGTTTGAACTTCTATGATGTTATGATCAGAAAGATATTGTTTTTGCAACCCACAGGTCTCCTGACACCTCGTTGCTCCAGAATATCAAATCCAGGGTATTCTTTCATTTAGTGTGGGATCAATTATCTGTTATGCTTAGTGAGTATTTTTCACAAAGCTCATTAGTTCCCTGGTACAGCCTGTTGAGCCAGGGTGTCAGGAGTTATTTCTGGTATAACATTATGGTGCCTCATCTTCCATTTTACATGAGGGAGATTAAAATCTCCAAGTGATTAAAATGTTTAAGTGGACTTCTATAGTCCCCTGATCTTGGCCTCAGATGACCCACACCCAGTCGGACTAACACCCAGGTACCTTATTTGATGCAGGTGAACAGGAACACAGGAATGGAATTTGAACTTGCCCTCCGTGCGGCTTGAGAGCTGGAAACCAGGCCACCGGGCAAGGCATACTGTATAACAGGTCTGACATATACCTTGTGTGTTGCCCACACTCACCATCCCACACAGCGTGTTCTACACTCACCATCCCACAGCGTGTTCCCACACTCACCATCCCACACAGCGTGTTCCCCACACTCACCATCCCACACAGCGTGTTCCCCACACTCACCATCAGACACAGCGTGTTCCCCACACTCACCATCCCACACAGCGTGTTCCCCACACTCACCATCCCACACAGCGTGTTCCCCACACTCACCATCCCACACAGCGTGTTCCCCCACACTCACCATCCCACACAGCGTGCTGCCCATACTCACCATCCCACACAGCGTGTTGCCCACACTCACCATCCCACACAGCGTGTTGCCCACACCCACCATCCCACACAGGTGTTGCCCACACTCACCATCCCACACAGCGTGTTGCCCACACTCACCATCCCACACAGCGTGTTGCCCACACTCACCATCCCACACAGCGTGTTGCTCCACACTCACCATCCCACACAGCGTGTTGCCCACACTCACCATCCCACACAGCGTGTTGCCCACACTCACCATCCCACACAGCGTGTTGCCCACACTCACCATCCCACACAGCGTGTTGCCCACACTCACCATCCCACACAGCGTGTTGCCCACACTCACCATCCCACACAGCGTGTTGCCCACACTCACCATCCCACACAGCGTGTTGCCCACACTCACCATCCCACACAGCGTGTTGCCCACACTCACCATCCCACACAGCGTGTTGCCCACACCCACCATCCCACACAGTGTGTTGCCCACACTCACCATCCCACACAGCGTGTTCCCCACACTCATCATCCCACACAGTGTGTTGCCCACACTCACCATCCCACACAGCCTGTTCCCCACACTCACCATCCCACACAGCGTGTTGCCCACACTCACCATCCCACACAGCGTGTTGCCCACACTCACCATCAAACACAGCGTGTTGCCCACACTCACCATCCCACACAGCGTGTTCCCCACACTCACCATCCCACACGGCGTGTTCCCCACACTCACCATCCCACACAGCGTGTTGCCCACACTCACCATCCCACACAGCGTGTTGCCCACACTCACCATCAAACACAGCGTGTTGCCCACACTCACCATCCCACACAGCGTGTTCCCCACACTCACCATCCCACACGGCAGGCCGAGACATATGGACGAGTCTCCTCACACCCACTGTCCCTGTTATCCTTCAGTGAAAAGGTACCTGGGAGTTAGTCGATCGTTGTGGCTCGCATCCTGGGGAATGGTCAAGTACTACAAACTACTATTTTACACGCCCCGATGGCATGGTGGCTAGCGCTCTTGCTTCACGCACGGAGGGCCCGGGTTCAATTCCCGGCGGGGCCGAAACATTTCGAAGTGTTTCGTTAAACACACACATACACACATACATACAACAGGCCTAGTGTCTAATCGACATGTGCCTAGGACAAAATGGTAACTAACAGTGTGTTGCACACACTCACCATTCCACACAGCGTGTTCCCACACTCACCATCCCACACAGCGTGTTGCCCACACTCACCATCCCACACAGCCTGTTCCCCACACTCACCATCCCACACAGCGTGTTCCCACACTCACCATCCCACAAGCGTGTTGCCCACACTCACCATCCCACACAGCGTGTTCCCCACACTCACCATCCCACACAGCGTGTTGCCCACACTCACCATCCCACACCTCACAGAGAGGCAACAACGGGTCATGGTGCGTGATGAGGTATCACAGTGGCGCCTGTGACGAGCGGTGTACCGCAGGGGTGAGTCCTAGGACCAGTGCTATTCTTGGTATATGTAAATGACATGACGGACGGGATAGACTCAGAAGTGTCTGTTCGCAGATGATGTGAAAATAACGAGGAGAATCACAACGGAAGAGGACCAAAGCAGGACTTCAAACAGACCTGGACAAGCTTGACATCTGGTCTAGCAACTGGCTTCTCGAATTTAATCCCACCAAATGCAAAGTCATGAAGATCGGAGAAGGGCAAAGAAGACCGCTGACAGAGTACAGGCTAGGTGGACAAAGGCTGCACACCTCGTCAAAGGAGAAAGCCCTTGGGGTGAGTATAACCCCAAGCACGTCTCCAGAGGCACACATCAACCAGATAACTGCGGCAGCATATGGGCGACTGGCAAACCTAAGATTAGCGTTCCGTTACCTTAACAAGGAATCGTTCAAGACACTGTACACCGTGTACGTCAGGCCTATACTAGAGTATGCAGCACCAGTCTGGAACCCGCATCTTGTCAAGCACGTCAAGAAACTAGAGAAAGTTCAAAGGTTTGCGACAAGGCTAGTTCCACAACTCAGGGGACTGTCCTATGAAGAAAGGTTGAGGGAAATAGGACTAACAACACTGGAGGACAGAAGGGTTTGAGGAGACATGATAACGACATACAAAATACTGTGGGGAATCGACAAGGTGGATAGTGACAGAATGTTCAAGAGAGGGAACACAGAAACAAGGGGGCACAACTGGAAGCTGAAGACTCAGATGAGTCAAAGGGATGTTAGGAAGCATTTCTTCAGCCATAGAGTAGTCAGGAAGTGGAATAGTCTAGTGAACGATATAGTGGAGGCGGGAACCATACATAGTTTTAAAACAAGGTATGATAAAGCTCATGGAGCAAGGAGAGCAGAGACCCAGTAGCAGACAGCGAAGAGGCGGGGCCAGGAGCTGAGTCTCGACCCCTGCAACCACAATTAGGTGACAATTAGGTGAGTACAGCGTGTTCCCCACACTCCCCATCCCACACATCACAAATACCCCACACCCCACCACAAACTCCACCCCACCAACTCATACCCCAACCATACAATCCCCCCACCCATGCTGCAACCCCCTATGGGCACCCTGCCCACACCCCCCAACCCACCAAGATCTCCCCAGGGACACAGTATTGGAAACAAGGTTGAAGGTTTGGTTCACAAACGTGGATGGAATAACGAATAAGTATGAAGAGTGGAATGAAAGAATAGGTGAGGCGTCCCCAGACATCATAGCTGTCACAGAAACTAAACTAAATGAGACAGTAACAGATGCAATCTTCCCACAGGGATATCAGATCCTGAGGAAAGATAGAAGGATCAGGGGGGGAGGAGGGGTCGCACTGCTTGTAAGGAACCGTTGGAGATTTGAGGAAATGGAAGGAATGGAGGTGTGTAGAGAAAGGGACTTCATAGTAGGTACCATCCAGTCTGAGGAGCACAAGATAGTCATTGCAGTGATGTATAACCCACCACAGAACTGCAGGAGGCCAGGTGAGGAATATGATGAGAACAACAGAGCGATGGTGGACACTCTGGTGGAGGTGGCAAGAAAAGCGCACATGAGCAGAGCGAAGCTACTGGTCATGGGCGATTTCAACCACAGGAGATCGACTGGGAGAACCAAGAACCACGTGGGGGTCCAGAAACTTGGAGAGCCAAGATGATGGATGTGGTACTGGAAAACCTGATGCACCAACATGTCAGGGACACGACCAGAGTGAGAGGAGAAGACGAACCAGCAAGACTGGACCTTGTATTCACCCTGAACAGCTCAGATATTGAAGACATAACACACGAGAGCCCCCTGGGAGCCAGTGACCATATGGTGCTGAGCTTTGAGTACATTGTAGAGCTACAGGTGGAGAGGGAAAACTTTACCGAAAGAGACAAACCAGACTTTAAAAGAGGAAACTACACGGGCATGAGGAATTTCCTGCAGGAGGTTCAGTGGGAAAGGGAAATGGAAGGACAGACAATAAATGAAATGATGGAATACGTAGGGGCAAAGTGCAAGGAGGCAGAGGAACGGTTTATACCCAGAGGAAAAAGATTAAGTGGGAAGGCCAGTAAGAGCCCCTGGTTTACCCAAAGGTGCAGGGAGGCAAAGACTCAGAGTGTCAGAGAATGGAAAAGGTACAGAAGGCAAAGAACCCAAGTAAACAAAGAGATTAGTTGAAGAGCTAGAAACAAGTATGCACAAGTACGGAGGGAGGCCCAGAAACAGTACGAAAACGACATAGCATCGAAAGTTAAGTCCGACCCGAAACTGATGTACAGTCACATCAGAAGAAGACAACAGTCAAGGACCAGGTGATAAGGCTGAGGAGAGAATATGGGGAACTCACAAGTAACGATCAAGAGGTATGTGAGGAGCTCAACTTGAGGTTTAAGAAAGTATTCACAGTGGAGGAAGGAAGGCAGCTGGGTAGACAGGATGGGGTGCATCACCAACAAGGGATGTATCAAGTGCTGGATGGCATACACACAACTGAGGAGGAGGGGAAGCAGTTACTCAGTGACCTCGATACCTCAAAGGCGATGGGTCCGGACAATATCTCCCCGTGGGTTCTTCGGGAAGGAGCTGAGGAACTGAGTGTGCCACTTACCATAATATTCAACATTTCCCTTGAAACTGGGCAGCTACCTGAGGTATGGAAGAAGGCCAACGTAGTCCCCATCTTTAAAAAAGGAGACAGAAAAGAGGCACTAAACTATAGACCGGTGTCACTTATGTGTATAGTGTGCAAAGTCCTGGAGAAAATCATCAGGAAAATAATGGTGGAGCACCTCGAGCTGAACAGGATAATAAACACCAGACAGCACGGATTCCGGGAAGGCAAATCCTGTGTAACAAACCTCCTAGAGTTCTATGATAAAGTACCAGAGGTAAGGCAAAAGAGAGAAGGGTGGGTTGATTGCATTTTTCTGGACTGCAGGAAGGCCTTCGACACAGTTCCTCACATGAGATTAGCAAAGAAGTTGGAAGAACAAGCATGTATAACAGGAAGGGCACTGGAATGGATCAGGGAATACCTCACAGGGAGGCAACAACGGGTCATGGTGCGTGATGAGGTATCACAGTGGGCGCCTGTGACGAGCGGTGTACCGCAGGGGTCAGTCTTAGGACCAGTGTTATTCTTGGTATATGTAAATGACATGACGGACGGGATAGACTCAGAAGTGTCTCTGTTCGCAGATGATGTGAAATTAATGAGGAGAATCACATCGGAAGAGGACCAAGCAGGACTTCAAACAGACCTGGACAAGCTTGACATCTGGTTTAGCAACTGGCTTCTCGAATTCAATCCCACCAAATGCAAAGTCATGAAGATCGGAGAAGGGCAAAGAAGACCGCTGACAGAGTACAGGCTAGGCGGACAAAGGCTACAAACCTCGGCAAATGATAATAATAATAATAATAATAATTTTTATTTCTATGCATGTTACAAGTGTACAATGTTATTGGTAGTTACAATTATAAAACAATTATAAAACTGTAATGCAAGGAGAGCCACTGGCATGCCATGGCATTAGGGGCAGTTTATTCTAGAGACTTATTCACTAAGTACTTAATGCTAAACAAATTGATTGAGTTTATTCTAGTTCTGTATTATTTAAATTATTATATGGTTATACATACTATTAAAAGACAATACAAGAGAAATTGGTTGAGTTTAATCTAGTTGTATAATTTATTTCAAGTTACAGTATGTTGATGCTATACTAGTATAATAACAATACTAGAAATTGTTTTTCGAGTTTCTTCTAGATATATATTTTATTTCAAATTAAGAAAATGATGATACTATAAGATTTTAAATGACAATATGATGATATGAAATTGCAACAAGTGTTAAGGAGGATGAACATATTAAATTGAGATCATCTTGAGTAAAATAATATTGGGTTTGGAAGTTTGTTACAGTATGAGTATTTAGTATAGGGTGAGTAGGTGATTTTTGAGAAGAGTCTTGAATTGATTTTCCGACAAGGTTAACTTGATATTTACTGGTAATGAATTCCAGATTCTGGGGCCCTTTATGTGCATAGAATTTTTACATTGGTTAGTATGGACTCGGGGTATGTCAAATAGTGATCTGTGTCTTGTGTCATGTTCGTGGGACCTATTAAAGTTGTTGAGGAGAATTCTGAGCGCAGGGTTGATATTAGCATGTAGAGTTTTATGTATGTAGAAGGCACATGAATAGGTATGAATATTTTTTATGGTGAGTAGTTTTAAGGTTCTGAATATAGGTGGAGTATGCTGTCTAGAGTGGGAATTTGTTATCATCCTGACTGCAGCCTTTTGTTGGGTTATGAGTGGTTATGAGAAAGACCTTGGGGTGAGTATAATGCCAAGCACGTCTACGGAGGCACACATCAACCAGATAACTGCGGCAGCATATGGGCGACTGGCAAACCTAAGATTAGCGTTCCGTTACCTTAACAAGGAATCGTTCAAGACACTGTACACCGTGTACCTCAGGCCCATACTAGAATATGCAGCACCAGTCTGGAACCCACACCTGGTCAAGCACGTAAAGAAACTAGAGAAAGTGCAAAGGTTTGCGACAAGGCTAGTTCCACAACTCAGGGGTATGTCCTATGAAGAAAGGTTGAGGGAAATAGGACTAACAACACTGGAGGAAAGAAGGGTCAGAGGAGACATGATAACGACATACAAAATACTGCGGGGAATTGACAAGGTAGACAGTGACATGATGTTCCAGAGAGGGGACACAACTGGAAGCTGAAGACTCAGATGAGTCAAAGGGATGTTAGGAAGCATTTCTTCAGCCACAGAGTAGTCAGGAAGTGGAATAGTCTAGAGAAAGATATAGTGGAGGCAGGAACCATACATAGTTTTAAGACAAGGTATGATAAAGCTCATGGAGCAGGGAGAGCAGAGACCCAGTAGCGGACAGCGAAGAGGCGGGGCCAGGAGCTGAGTCTCGACCCCTGCAACCACAATTAGGTGAGTACACAGTGTGTTGCCCACACTCACCATCCCACACAGTGTGTTGCCCACACTCACCATCCCACACAGCGTGTTCCCCACACTCACCATCCCACACAGCGTGTTCCCCACACTCACCATCCCACACAGTGTGTTGCCCACACTCACCATCCCACACAGCGTGTTCCCCACACTCACCATCCCACACAGCGTGTTCCTCACACTCACCATCCCACACAGTGTGTTGCCCACACTCACCATCCCACACAGCGTGTTCCCCACACTCACCATCCCACACAGCGTGTTCCTCACACTCACCATCCCACAGGAGGGGGCCAGGAGCTGAGTCTCGACCCCTGCAACCACAATTAGGTGAGTACAGTGTATTCCCCGTACTCACCATTACAATGTCTTCCCCGTACTCACCATTACACAGTCTTCTCTACACTCACTATCCTCATAATGATTTATCCCTTGCACCATTCTGGCTCATTTGAATGCTCAGATTTAAATTGTGGCTCCTCCTCCCCAGGACATAATATCAAAGCTTTCAAGGTACAGGCTGCTGGAAAACTATGCTGTTTTGATCGTGGGGAAACACTAGACCCGTATTGGTCACATAACATCTGTATACTGTACTATTCTAATATAAATTACTTTAAAAACAATTAACTAGATTGTATGGTTCATACATAAATATTTTAAAGCCATAATGTGGAGGCAAACCTTTATTTTGGACTAGGCTTTGCTCAGGAATGAGCCTTATATTGTCTAAACCAAAAACTAATTTACTTTCCTGTGAAGTAGAGAGGTTACATTATGTGCAGCAAAGATGGAAGAGAGGTCACAGGTGGTGTCATGTCTACCTGGAGTTTAACTGGAGAGGGTTTCGGGGATCAACACCCCCGCGGCTCGGTCTGAGACCAGGCCTCATGGTGGATCAGGGTCTGATCAACGAGGCTGTTACTGCCGGCCGCACGCAAACTGACGTACAAACCACAGCCGGGTTGGTCAGGTACTGAATTTAGGTGCCTGTCCAGTGCCTTCTTGAAGACAGCCAGGGGTCTTGTGTGGGAACTTTATCTAGCAGGGCAGGATACAGAATTTCTGTATAGAAGGGGCTTAGGAGTGGCAGTCTGGTTGGAAGGAGGGGTTAGAGGACTTATCTTGAAGGTGTTTTATTTGTTTTTAAGGGGCTTGTTGGGGGTGATGGAGATTATGGGGATGCTTCTACCTCTCCCCTTGCTACCCGTCCCCTCCTTTGACACCACCAATATTACACAAGGGTTGGCCAAGTTAAAAACACTTTTATTTTGCTCGATGGTGCCATGTACCCTGTTGACAGCAGCTTCCAGACACCTTACAACCCTGTCAATCTCTGTTAGGATGAGTTTGACATTGTCCAATTCCATGAGGTGTGCCAGTTGTCTGTAAGATGTATGCATTTTGTTGTACCATGCATCCTGCATGTGTATGTGTTCCTGACGTCTGACAACAAAGCTATGTCCAGTTTCCCCTATGTAATATTTGTCACACCATGTGCAGGGATGGTGATGGAAGATGGGGCAGGTGATGCCCTTGATGATTTTGGAGATATTACTGTGACATTAACATAGGACTTCTGGAGATTAGGTGTAATGTATTTGTAATGCTTTAGGTTTGAACCTACGAACTCCAGCAAGAGAGATACGAGTGTATGGACCTGGCAACATAGCTGGGTTCATAGGTTCAAGCCTAAGGGATTAAGTGTAATGCTTAATCCATAATAATAATAATAATAATAATGATGTACCTCTACACATAAGTGTTTTCCTATGGTTTGACATTGTGATGTGCTCTCCATCTTCAGTTGAGAATGGAATGGAATGAACATTTGAGATGAAAGTATCTCGGATCAAATGGAATGACTTTCCTGGAGATACCTATTGTTACAGATTCTAGGTTCAGATTAAAAAGGCCTATAAATATTCAGCTTGGTTCTGACATCAGAAACAAGAATCTGGCTGGCCAACCTTGATGTTATTTCCTTCTTTACCCAACTCCCCAGAGAATATGCTGTTGTTCTGCTACACCGCATCGTTCATGAAATGGATTTATCTATCATGGATTTCATCATCATTATTGAATAATGCCTGAAATTTAACTATTTTTCCTTCAAATTTATAAACAAATTCTGTATGACTGTTTCTCCCTCGAATGCAGTAATGGCCAATACAGTGGTCCCTCGTGTTTCGGTGATTCCGAATATCGTTTTTTTCGTGTTTCGAGCGCTTTTTTCGGTCATTGTTTTTCTCGTGTATCAGTCATTTACTCGTGTATAGGTCCGTACCAGACCTGTCCACCTGCCCGCCCTTGCACTCCTCGCCGTGCAGGATGCCAGTGTAGCGTTGTTTACCAGTGAGAGAACATTACCCAGCGCGCTCTTTCAAACATTTCACAATAAATTTATTCTGTTTATTGCTGGTTTAGTGATTGTCACTGTGGGTCACCATGGTTCCAAAGAAGCTTCCTAGTGGCACCCCTGTGGTAAAGAAAGTGAGGAACACCATCGAAGTGAAGAAGGAGATTGTAGAAAAATATGAGAGTGGCATACGTGTGAGTGAACTTGCCAGGATGTACAAGAAAAACACATCTACTATCACCTCTATCCTGGCAAAGAGAAAAGAAATCAAGGAAGCTAATGTTGCAAAAGGGGTTGATATGTTAACAAAAAATAGATCGAAAACAGTGGATGAGGTTGAGAAGTTGTTGGGGGTGTGGATCAATGAAAAACAGATAGTGGGTGATAGTATTTCCACGGCGATAATTTGTGAAAAGGCAAGGCAGTTGCACGCAGATCTTGTCAAGACAATGCCTGCAACCAGTGGTGATGTGAGTGATTTTAAAGCCAGCAGAGGCTGGTTTGAGAGATTTAAGAAACGAAGTGGCATACACAGTGTTGTGAGGCATGGTGAGGCAGCCAGCTCAGACAAACATGCAGCTGAAAAATTTGTGAGTGAATTCAAGGGGTTCGTTGACACTGAAAAATTTGAACCCCAACAAGTGTTTAATTGTGATGAAACAGGCCTGTTTTGGAAGAAAATGTCAAACAGGACCTTCATTACTCAGGAGGAAAAGGCACTGCCAGGACACAAGCCTATGAAAGACAGGCTAACTCTCATGTTGTGTGCTAATGCCAGTGGTGATTTTAAAATGAAGCCTTTACTGGTGTATCACTCAGAAAATCCCAGAGCCTTCAAGAAACACAATGTTAACAAGAATAAATTGTGTGTGTATTGGAAGGCTAACACCAAGGCATGGGTCACTAAGGACATTTTCGTGGAATGGTTGACTGGAGTGTTTGGCCCCAGTGTGAAGAAATACCTCCTGGAAAAGAAATTGCCACTCAAGTGCCTCCTGCTACTGGACAATGCTCCTGCTCATCTTCACAACTTGGAAGACTATTTGTCTGATGAGTTCAGTTTCATCACAGTGAAGTTCTTGCCTCCTAACACCACTCCTCTCATCCAGCCCATGGAGCAGCAGGTCATTTCCAACTTCAAAAAACTCTACACAAAAGCAGTGTTTGAAAAGTGCTTTCAAGTGACCTCGGACACCGAGTTGACCCTAAAAGAGTTCTGGAAAAATCACTTCAATATCATCCATTGCATAAGCCTTATAAATAAGGCTTGGGAGGGAGTGACTTCCAGGACTTTGAACTCTGCTTGGAGACCACTGTGGCCGGATTGTGTTGAAATGAGAGATTTTGAAGGATTTGAGGCTGACAACCCTGTGCCTGTTGTGAAAGATATTGTGGAATTGGGCAAGTCCCTGGGGTTGGAGGTGAGTGGTGAGGATGTGGAAGAGTTGATGGAGGACCACAGGGTAGACCTAACCACTGAAGAGCTGAAAGAGCTTCATCAGGAACAGCATCAGACGACATTTAAGGAAATTGATTCAGAGGAGGAGGATGGACAGGGTGAGGTGCCTTCTTCACGGATTAAGGAAATTTGTTCCAAGTGGAATGATGTGCAAAGTTTTGTGGAACAATTTCACCCTGAGCAAGCTGAAATAAGCCATCTCTGCAACCAGTTTCAGTGACAGAGCCATGTTGCACTTCAGGAAAATGTTAGAGACGCCAGAAACAGAGCACTCTGGACAGTTACTTTTCGAGGCAGGGTTCCAGTGACTCGCAAGCTGGTCCTAGTGGCATTAAAAGACAAAGAAGGGAAGTAACCCCAGAGAGGGACTTGTTACCTAAAGTCCTTTTGGAGGGGGATTCCCCTTCCAAACACTAACCCCTCCCCCTGTCCTCCTCCCTATCTTCCAGATGCCAGCAACTCTCTTCAATAAAGGTAAGTAAATATTATTTATTATTATGTTATTTATTATGTATTTATTATTGTGTTAATAATGTTGTTTTGTGTCTGCAGAAATATGTATAATTAATATCATTTAAATTTATTATTTTTTAATATTTTTGGGTGTCTGGAACGGATTAATTGTATTTACATTATTTCTTATGGAAAATAAGGTTTCGACTTTCGAGTAATTCGTGTTAAGGTCTAGCTCCTGGAACGGATTATGACCGATAGTCGAGGGACCACTGTATCTACATGGAACGTTTACTCTTGCACTCTTCCCTACCTCCACTAACCCCTACCCTCACACACTACAGCCCTCTCCCTCACTCCTACCCTTTGCACTTTCCTACTTTCACACATCACTTCCCTGCGGCACTGTACTTACATAATTGTACGATTTCCGGGGTGCTCATTAGGCGGGGGTCCACTGTATTATTCTTTCAACTTTCAACAAATCGGCCGTTTCCCACCAAGGCAGGGAGGCCCAAAGAGAAAAACAAAAGTTTCTCTTTTTAACTTTAGTAATGTATACAGGAGAAGGGGTTACTAGCCCCTTGCTCCAGGCATTTTAGTCGACTCTTACGACATGCATGGCTTACGGAGGAAGAAGTCTGTTCCACTTCCCCATGGAGATAAGAGGAAATAAGAACAAGACCTAGTAAGAAAATAGAAGAAAACCCAGAGGGGTGTGTATATATATGCTTGCACATGAATGTGTAGTGTGACCTAAGTGTAAGTAGAAGTAACAAGACATACCTGAAATCTTGCATGTTTATGAGACAGAAAAAAGACACCAGCAATCCTACCATCATGTAAAACAATTAAAGGCTTTCGTTTTACACTCATTGGCAGGACGGTAGTACCTCCCTGGCCGGTTGCTGTCTACCAACCTACTACGTATGTGGAAACTGAACACTTTGCTGGCCTTAGCTTCGCATCTGTCACCTGGCTGCTCTACAAAGACAATGTATTCATTATCTTTCCCAGGTATTTCCATGGTGGAGAATTCTACAACAAACTCAGTGCAGTGGAACCATTCATCCAGTTCACACTTGAAGAAAAATGTGATTTCCTGCCCTTTTCTTGATGTTTGTCACCAAAAAATTTCAAGTTTAGAGTACATATACTAAACACCCAACAACAAAGATGACCTTTCACACTTCTGCTCTCAGTGATGCCCAGACCAAATGCGACATACTTTCAGCATTCTTCCTCTGGGTCCACAAAATTTGTAGCAGTATCTTGGAGGAATGCTGCCCCATTCGAGACACCTCTTCCCTGAAATTTCCTCTAAATTTCACTAACTGTTGCAGACATAGAGCACAGAGTAGAGGTATTGTTAGACCCCATGGAAAATAATGAAGTTGATACAGGCATTATTCTTCTCTTTCATTATAAAGTATCCACAATATGCCTATTCCAGAAGTTCAACATCAACATTGCAATAATAACCTCCAAAATCATCAACGACATCATTTATCCCAACCTCCTAGGATATTTCAACAGCATGGCTGGCATCTATACCATTCCCTGCACATATGAGATAACTATTTCTACTTACACTTAGGTCACACTATACATGCATGTACGTACATGCATAAATTTCTCATGGGAAATATTGATTCAGTTTTTGCACATTTCGGTTTTAGAACGACCTTCTGGAACGGATTAAGTTCGAAAACCGGGGTTCCACTGTACTTGTCGGGACTGTATACAGTACCATCATTATGAGGCCTTCCTGCCTCCAAAGTAAAAGTCATGCAACCTTTCCATGATTGCTGCTGTAATCAGTGACAGCTGAAATTATATTTGAGTGCCGATTCCTCCCTTTAAATGCATGAGATGGGTCAGTGATGAACAGTTGCAGAGCTGTTACCACCTTCACTGCTGTGCCAATACTGGTGGCATTTTGGCTATCCAGCAAAATACTGTTCTTCAACCAGTGTATGCTCTATCTACTTCTCTATAGCACCCCTCAACTGTCCTCTACACCTTGCAGCCTCAATTATGCATATGAGAGAAGATTCTTCATATTCCTGTTAGTGCCCTGCCTAGATCAGGAATAAGAGGTTTACTATCTGAAAGAGATGGCATATAATATGGACAGGCTCTACTTCATCTTTGTCTACTCCATATTCTCCTGCTCTAGTGCAAAAATTTACAGACCTTTGTTTCGGACACACCTACAGAAGAACACTTCCCTCTATCTCTTCAGCTGCTAGTCCTTCCCAGAGCTCTTGTGCTCCCAATAATGAAGTTGAGGTAGAGATCTGGATGCCTTTGCCTTCCATCAGCACTCAACAAAGGAAGGCACAACCTGCCTCTGCCTCTGGTGCGTCAAAAGCAATAGTTCCATTGCTTTTTTACTGTTCTATCCTCCCCTCCTGTCTGTTGCTCTCAGCCACTCCAAGTTCTAAATGTAGTTCACAATGTCTTGGAGATGTGGACACTAAAGAGTAGTGATGTATCGGATATCCGCATCCGCGGAACATCCGCACAATTTCTTACATCTGCATCCACATCCACGGAACATCCGCACACTTTCTTACATCTGCCTCCGCAAAATAAGTAAGACATCCTCATACACATCCGCATCTGCGGATATCTAAATTTTCACATCTGATACATCTCTACTAAAGAGCATCATTGCTGCTGTTAGAGGCTTTTGCCTAGGCACCCTCACAAACATGATCTATCAAAGCAGTCTCAGTGCACAAATGTCATATTGTATGTGTACAGATGGCAGGTGTACAGTATAGTGAGCAACAGTGTAGCAACCCTTTGAAAATATACAACTGATTTATTTTTGTTTTTCTGTGTTAGGAGAACAGTACTGCATTTTTTATGAGTACAAAATTAATATGGAGATTTTTAAGAAAAGCAAAATGAAAATTTGAAAAAATAAGATTGTCAGTATTAAAGATATTATATAGTATGAACAAGTGAGAAGTTGGAAACTCAATGTCTGCTTCTAAGGGACTTTGGAGGCCCATTTTTTTTATTTTTTTATTAACACGTCAGCCTTTTTCCACCAAGGCAGGGTGACCCTAAAAAGAAGAAACACTTTCATCATTCACTCCATCACTGTCTTGCCAGAGGCGTGCCTACACTACAGTTAAAAGAACTACAACATATCAACACCCCTATTCCTGGAGGCCCCATTTTTTTTTAACACATCAGCCGTTTCCCACCAAGGCAGGGTGACCCAAAAAGAAAGAAAAACCCCAAAAGAAAGAAAAAACTTTCATCATCATTAAACACTTTCACCATCACTCATACATAATCACTGTTTTTGCAGAGGCGCTCAGATATGATAGCTTAGACGTCCCTCCAAACTGCCAATATCCCAAACCCCTCCTTTAAAGTGCAGGCACTGTACTTCCAATTTCCAGGACTCAAGTCCAGCTAACTGGTTTTCTTGAATCACTTCACAAAATAATACCCTGGTCACACTCCAACAGCTCATCAGGTCCCAGAAACCATTAGTCTCCATTCACTCCTATCTAACATGCTCACACACACTTGCTGGAAGTCCAAGCCCCTCGCCCATAAAACCTCCTTTACCCCCTCCAACCTTTTCGAGGACAACCCCTACCCCGCCTTCCAACCCCTACAGATTTACATGCTCTCCAAGTCATTCTACTTTGTTCCATTCTCGACAGTTTGGGAGACACAGATAATGATCAAACTAAATGCAAATTATGTGATCAGGCATATGGTCACTGTCTTGAACACTATGTGCTTAATTGTGCACTTATTGAGGAATATAGAGATAGACAATATAATAACCTATGTGACATGTCAAGATATCTTATTCATGAAATAAGATACCATTTGTACTAAGCAAATTTCCTAAATTTGCTTGTAACAGATAATTGAAATGTAGATATAAACCCAAATGTACAATTGTTAACCCTTTTGGGGCCTAGTGCCTAGGCCTTTTGTGTATCCATATGCTCTTGCGCTACCGTCCACAGGATGGATATGGGGTGCACAATAAACTAGCCACTTCGGTGGCAAAATCTAAAAATCTAAAATCTCTCTAAATGACCAAACCACCTCAACAACCCCTCTTCAACCTTCTGAATAATACTTTTTGTAACTCCACACCTCCTCCTAATTTCCACACAACGAATTCTCTGATAATATTTATACCAAACATTGCCCTTAGACAGGACAACTCCACTGCCTCCAGCCGCCTCCTCACTGCAGCATCTACAACCCATGCTTCACACCCATATAAGTGTTGGTACCACTATACTCTCGTGCATTCCCTTCTTTGCCTCCATCCCAAATATCTGAAAACATTCACTTCTTTCATACTCCCTCCCTCCAATGTGATATCCAATTTATCTTTATCTAAATTGTTTGATACCCTCATCACCTTACAGTTATCTATGTTCACTTTCAATTTTCTACCTTTACACACCCTCCCAAACTCGTGCACTAACCTTTGCAATTTTTCTTTAGAATCCCCCAAAAGCACAGTATCATCAGCAAAAAGTAACTGTGTCAACTCCCATTTTGTACTTGATTCCCAATAATTTAATCCCACCCCT
Organism: Cherax destructor; assembly: GCA_009830355.1. Lineage (NCBI taxonomy): Eukaryota > Metazoa > Arthropoda > Malacostraca > Decapoda > Parastacidae > Cherax > Cherax destructor. The sequence goes on along the minus strand of WNWK01008375.1, from coordinate 64,444 downwards.
CTCCCCAACACTCTAGCATTTACTTCTTTTACAACCCCATCTTATTATTTATTAACACATTGGCCATTTCCCATCAAGGCAGGGTGGCCCGAAAAAGAAAAACTTTCATCATTCACTCCATCACTGTCTTGCCAGAGGCTTGCTTACATTAGTTATAAAACTGCAACATAAACACCCCTCCTTCAGGGTGCCGGCACTGTACTTCCCATGTCCAGGACTCAAGTCCGGCCTGCCGGTTTCCCTGAATCCATTCATAAATGTTACCTTGCTCACACTCCAACAGCACGTCAAGCCCTAAAAATCCTTTGTCTCCATTTGCTCCTATCTAACACACTCATGCACACTTGCTGGAAGTCCAAGCCCCTAGCACACAAAACCTCCTTTATGCCCTCCCTCCAACCTTTCCTAGGCTGACCCCTACCCCACCTTCCCTCCACTACAGATTTATACACTCTTGAAGTCATTCTATTTTGTTCCATCCTCTCTACATGTCCAAACCATCTCAGTAACCCCTCCTCAGCCCTCTGGATAAAAGTTTTGGTAATCCCACACCTTCTCCTAATCTCCAAACTACAGATCCTCTGCATTATATTCACACCACACATTGCCCTCAGACATGACATCTCTACTGCCTCCAGCCTTCTCCTTGTTGCAACATTCATTTATTAAACAAAAATACAATTTATTAAACAAAAATACCAACCACTCCAACACTATATCCCCCTTCCTTTTAACATTTCTGTCATGATCCCGTCAGTTCCAGCTACTTTACCCCCTTTCATTCTACGTAATGTCTCGCACATCTCCCCACACTCACATCATGCTCTTCTTCACTCCTAAAAGATGTTATACCTCCCTGGCCAGTGTATGAAATATAAGAGATAATTTTTTTTCTCATTTGGGCTTCAATTTAGAATAGTGCTCAGGAATACAAGGCATCCCTCACTTTATGCCATGTTTTCCATGTTTATTTTTTTCTTACAGAATTAAAGATACAGTGGACCCCCGCCTAACGAGCAAAATTCATTCCAGAAGCCTGCTCAAGTGCCATTACCGAACGAATTTACTCTCTTAAGAAAAAATGTCAAGTAGGTTAGTCCATTTCAGACCCCCAAAAATACATTTACAAAAGCACTTACAATATTATACTTACATAATTGTACGATTTCCGGGTTGCTCGTTAGGTGGGGGTCCACTGTAATAATTTTATGAATATGATGAAACAAAAAAAAAAATCCGATCAGTACTTACTGAGATATAGAGGCGGGAAGTTGACCCAAAATGACCGGGTGGTGGCAACATCGCGACTTCCGCAAAGTCGCATTTTTTTATTTTCCGTTTTTTGTATTTTTTTACTTTTCTAATTTTTTTTTTCTAGTAACATTTGGGGCCTGTGAGACCAGTATTGTATATAATGTATATATATATACACTCACTGTATTGAACACTCACTGTATTGAACACAATACTGTATTGAACACTTACACAATACAGTAGAACCCCAAGTAACGGTCTGTCCGAATAACGTTTTTTTCGTGTAAAGGTTGCTTTTTACGGTCAATATTTTTCTCGTGTAGCGGTTTTTACTCGTGTAGCGGTCCGTACCAGACCTGTCCACCTGCCTGAGCTTGTGCGCCTCGCCACGCAGGACGCCAGTCTAGCGTTGTTTACACTTGAGTGAACAATACCCAGAGCGCTCTTTCAAACATTCACAATACATTTGTTGTGTTTATTGGTGGTTTAGTGATTGTCACTGCGAAATAAGTCACCATGGGTCCAAAGAAGCTTCTTAGTGGCACCCCAGTGGTAGCATTCACGCAGGGAGTGTAGCAGGCACGCAGGGAGTGTAGCAGGCACGCAGGGAGTGTAGCAGGCACGCAGGGAGTGTAGCAGGCACGCAGGGAGTGTAGCAGGCACGCAGGGAGTGTAGCAGGCACGCAGGGAGTGTAGCAGGCACGCAGGGAGTGTAGCAGGCACGCAGGGAGTGTAGCAGGCACGCAGGGAGTGTAGCAGGCACGCAGGGAGTGTAGCAGGCACGCAGGGAGTGTAGCAGGCACGCAGGGAGTGTAGCAGGCACGCAGGGAGTGTAGCAGGCACGCAGGAGTGTAGCAGGCACGCAGGGAGTGTAGCAGGCACGCAGGGAGTGTAGCAGGCACGCAGGGAGTGTAGCAGGCACGCAGGGAGTGTAGCAGGCACGCAGGGAGTGTAGCAGGCACGCAGGGAGTGTAGCAGGCACGCAGGGAGTGTAGCAGGCACGCAGGGAGTGTAGCAGGCACGCAGGGAGTGTAGCAGGCACGCAGGGAGTGTAGCAGGCACGCAGGGAGTGTAGCAGGCACGCAGGGAGTGTAGCAGGCACGCAGGGAGTGTAGCAGGAAGGCAGGGAGTGGGGATTCCCCTTCCAAATACTAACCCCTTTCCCTGTCCTCCTCCCTATCTTCCAGATGCCAGCAACTCTCTTCAATAAAGGTAAGTAAATGTTATTTTAAATGTTTAATTATAAATTTATATTACACTACTTTATATATATTTATAATTGTTTTGTGAATATAAAAGTATACATAGTTAATATTTACAAAATTAATTTTTTGTGAATATTTTTGGATGTCTGGAACGGATTAATTGTATTTACATTATTTCTTATGGGAAATAAGGTTTCGAGTTACGAATTTTTCGTGTTGAGGTCTAGCTCCTGGAATGGATTAAGACCATTAGTCGAGGGACCACTGTAACTGCACAAAAGTTACTATTATAATATTGTTTACTAGTATTGTTTACAACAATAAACATGCACAAATGTTGTATATTACTAATGTTCTATTATATATTTACATATGTACAGTCAGTGGACATAGTGGCATCTTACATTCCTCGGACATAAACCGAGTGTCTTTGCGTCTTTGTTGCCGTCATTTTGTTTGTACACAGACAACTCATCTCTTCTGAGCCCATTTCTTCTTAGTTGCAGGAAGCTGTACTAGGAAGTGATCACCTTCCACCCTCAAACGCATGGGTATTTCCTGAGGAGTTGGAGGACAGTTTTGTATAGCAGGTGTTGTTACCTGGTACTTTATTATTAGTTGTCTGACGACAGACAAACAAAATTCACCATACGGTGGTCTGTTACCGGTCTTTATTTGGTACATATTATATGCATTGACCATTGAAATGTCCATGAGATGGAAGAAAAGTTTCATGTACCACTTGTAACTCTTACGAACACAATCGACAAAGCCAATCTGCATGTCACATTTGTCGACCAAATGCACGTTTTGTGTATAGTCAATCACTGTTGCTGGTTTTACAATACGTTCATTAGTCACTCTATCCACCTTGCCACTATCTTTCATTTCGTTAGGGTGAATGGTTGTCAACAATGTGACATCTCGTTTGTCATGCCACTGTAATGCCATGATGTCATTGGCAGCAAACACCTGCACCTCATCACCACGAGTGCCTGCGTTGAACCTGAACACATTTTTACGATTAGAACGCACTGTGCCACACACATCTGTCATGCTCACTCGCAAGAAATCACTGAGTAAAGGGCTTGTGTACCAGTTATCAGTATACAGTGGACCCTCGGTTTTCGTTGAAAATTCGTTCCAGAATGCTATTCGAGTGCCGTTACCGAACGAATTTGTTCCCATAGGGACAAATGTAAATTAGATTAGTCGTTTCAGACCCCCAAAAATACACTTACAAAAGTTCTTACAAAAATACACTTACATAATTGTTCACGTTTGGAGGTGAACGGAAACCGAGGGTCCACTGTACAGTGGACCCCCGAGTTTCGTAAAAACTTCACTCCTGAAGTCTGCTCAAGCGCCATTACCGAATGAATTTACTCCCTTAAGGAAAAATGTCACGTAGGTTAGTCTATTTCAGACCCCAAAAAATACACTTCCACAAGCACTTACAAAATTATACCTACATAATTGTACGATTTCCGGGGTGTACGAAACTCGGGGTCCACTGTATAATGTATGCCCTTTACCAAGGTATGGTGCCATCATTGTTCTCACTACATCACCTGAGATACCCAGTAACATCCTGGTATCTTTCAATGTTTTACTTCCCGTGAATACAATTACAGTGGACCCCCGGTTTACGTACAGCTCCAAACTCGAACAATTATGTAAGTGTATTTTTGTAAATGCTTTTGTAAGTGTATTTTTGGGGGTCTAAAAGGACTAATTTAATTTTCATTATTCCTTATGGGAACAAATTCGTTTGGTAACGGTACTTGAACAGCATTCTGGAACGAATTAATAATGTAAACCGGGGGTCCACTGTAGTATATCCAATACCAGGTCACTCTCACAGTCACAGAGTACAAACAGTTTTATACCAAAGCGTTTCCTCTTGCTCGGTATACTATACTGTTTGAACAAAATCAAAGACTCGTCAATTACAAGATTCTTGAATGGACAAAAGTACATGTTGAACTTTTGTTTCAGATGCATAAAACATTTCTTATCTTGTATAACCTGTCATTTCTGTCAGGCCTGGTTTTGTCAGAGAAGTGCAATATACGTAACAGTAAGATAAACCTGTTCACTGGGATGATTTCACTGAAGACCGGGGTAGAAATTAGCCGATCTGTGGACCAGTATGCTTTTATATTATGCTTATAGACATGAGGCATAAGCATAATTGTTGCAAAAAACAAATACATTTCAGCCACAGTTGTCTCTTTCCACCGGTGTAGTCTTGACTGTGGTGATATGAGCGTATTTGCCATGGTGTACTCAAAATACTTGTTACTTTCCCTGACAATAGTTTCCATCGATGGCTGGTCAAAGAATAGTTCAAAGAATTCCAAAAAAGACCTGGAAAACACACACAGATTCTGGGCACCCACAAACTGAAAAAAACTAGGGATATTGTCCTAACTAAACCAAATGAAACACCACTACAGCCTATTGATACAGTAAACAAAATAAATGACTTCTTCTCAACCATAGGATCAAATCTTGCCAGTAAAATCCCAGATACCAACGCCCGAGCAAGTGATTACCTAGATGGGAATTTCCCATCCTCCTTACGAAAGCAAAAGACTCGGCAGGTGATGTAACGTCCCCCCAATGAAGAGCAGGGGTGCCACTAGCACGTTGAGGGACAACACAGTGTCAGGGGCCCAAGATTGTTCAACTGCCTCCCAGCATACATCAGGGGGATTACCAACAAACCCCTGGCTGTCTTCAAGCAGGCACTGGACAGGCACCTAAAGTCGGTACCTGACCAGCCAGGCTATGGTTCGTACGTTGGACTGCGTGTGGCCAGCAGTAACAGCCTGGTTGATCAGGCTCTGGTCCAACAGGAGGCCTGTTCCCAGACCGGGCTGTGGGGGCGTTAACCCCTGGAATTCTCTCCAGGTAGACTCCAGGTAGGCACCTACTGAGCCCACTGAAGTCACCATGATAATCAAGTCACTAAAGAATAAATCAGGGAATCTCTCTAAAGTCCCACCATTATTATACAACCGAGCTGTCCATGTCCTTTCACATGCTATTTCATTACTTTTTAACAAATCACTAGAAACTAGCACTTTCCCGACACTACTCAAAACAGCTAGGGTTACACCAATACACAAAGGTGGTGACCCCACAGACGTAAACAACTACAGTGGTCCCTCGGTTTTCGTGCATCTCCAAACTCGAACATTTATGTAAGTGTATTTTCCTAAGTGCTGTTGCAAGTGTATTTTTGGGGGTCTGAAATAGACTAACCTACGTGACATTATTTCTTAAGGAAGTAAATTCGTTCGGTAATGGCACTTGAGCAGCATTCTGGAACGAATTTTTGGCGAAAACCAAGGGACCACTGTATAGGCCAATATCAAACTTACCGTTGCTATCCAAAATCTTCAAGAAACTTGTGCACAAGAGATTATACTCGTTTATAACGATGCAAAGCATACTCAACCCCTGCCAATTTGGCTTCAGAAAAAATAAAAGCACTAACGATGCAATCGTAAAAATTATAGACCTGCTTTACACAGCACTCAAAAATAAGGAATATCCATTAGGACTTTTTATTGACCTAAGGAAAGCTTTCGACACAGTAAACCACAGCATCCTACTCCACAAACTTGACCACTATGGTATAAGAGGTCATGCACTTGCATACTTCAAATCCTACGTTACTAATAGGTATCAGTATGTCACCATTAAAGACACAACCTCCTTGACACGACCACTTGATACTGGAGTACCACAGGGAAGTGTCCTTGGTCCCCTGCTCTTCCTCTTATACATCAATGATCTACCTAATGTATCACAACACCTTAAACCAATACTCTTTGCTGACGACACGACTTATGTCATCTCCCACCCAAATCTTGAAATGCTCGACACCATTGTTAACGACGATTACTAAAAATATCTACATGGATGACATCCAACAAACTTACACTCAACACTGATAAGACCTTCTATATTATGTTTGGTAACAGACCAGGTGATGCACAATTAAACATTAAGATCAACAACACTCCTATTGCTAAACATAATGAGGGCAAATTCGTGGGCCTTAACCTCGACAGTAATCTGAAATTCAGCACTCATATCCAACACATAACAAAGAAAGTGTCCAAAACTGTGGGGATCCTCTCTAAGATACGTTACTATGTACCACAATCAGCCCTACTCACACTATACTATTCACTCATCTATCCCTACCTCACATATGCCATTTGTGCTTGGGGATCAACAGCAGCAAGACACCTAAAACCAATAATAACCCAACAAAAAGCCGCAGTAAGAATTATCACACAATCCAACGCTAGGCAACACCCCCCACTCTTCAAAGACCTAAACTTACTCACTGTTCAGAACATCCACACTTACTACTCTGCAATCTACATTTATAGAACCATAAATACCAACTTTAACCCTGAACTCAAACTCTTTCTTGACAGTTGTGACAGGACCCATAGACATAATACCAGACACAAACATCTCTTTGACATTCCCCGTGTCAGACTAAATCTATACAAAAATTCAATGTACATAAAAGGGCCTAAAATCTGGAACTCCCTGCCTGAAATCTCTAGAACTGCAGACACCCTCCATTTTCAAAAGCACCGTTAAAAAACATCTTATCTCACTTACCGGTAGCTAACCACATGAAAATTACTTTATCTTGCACATATCCACAACAAAATTACACTTATTGATATCTGTGATTCCCTCTTAATTTTGCACATGACTGTAGCCAAGATTCTAATACAACTATTGCTTCATAATTATTAAGCTAGTCATAAGTTTGCCTAAGACACTCCAATATAGAAACTGTATCATGCCAACACATCACCATTTCCATTAATATATAAACTAATTGTTAAATTCTTTAATTTTTATACTACCTCCATTTTGTAAACCTAGTTAATCACTACAATTACCTAACCTTAATACCAGTATAATCATTGTATAAAGTAAGTTTGCCTGATTTACTCCAATATTAGAGCAAATCTAGTATTAAGTCTGCCTGAAATGTCTAGCATGCTAGGCATGCTAACGACCATCTTTGTCATTATAGTCCTAGTCCTTAAAATGTAAAACACACATTGTAATTTTTACAGAGAAATATATCAATTTGAATGGAACAAGTTGGTAGGATTCCACTTTGAGAGTCGTCAAACTGATGGGGATTGGGAACAAAATTGGGATTTTGCTGCCAATCCCAGATGCAGTTTGCTGGTGGATACTGGACATTATAAGCTGGTTGTGGTTGTGATGTGGTAGTGAATGACGCTCCGCTTTGTCCTAGATCCGATGAGTCAGTGGTGTGGGTCCCAGTGTGGGCTGGTGCGTCATGCGTGGCCCTGGCACTACCACCACCACTATCACCACCATTACCACCATCTACTGACGCCTGTGATCTATCCATACCAAGTGTAGCCACATCATCCTCACTTTCACTGTCTCTTCCTAGTGTAGAACCACTGGATGTACTCTGGGATGTACTCCGTCCCCTTTGAACTGCATAGGGAACACTACCCAAGCGCATGCGGCGGCGTATATACTGACGCTTCACTGGAGAATATGATTCATCACCATCACTACTCAAATGGTCATCAAGAGCAATAAAAATCAATGTCCACATCACTATCTTCACCATTACTCAAGTCTGAGCACTGGCCACGCAAAAATATTAGTTTTCTCTTGCGCCTAGGTACCACTGAACGTGATTGAGAGGCGCCGCCACCATTATTTTCGATATCCTGATCATTTTTTTCGGTCACAACTCGATCAAAACCATAGAATTCCTCTTTCTTTCCACTTCCATCAGAGTCAGAACTATCAGTTAGGAAGAGGAGAGTCCCAATTCACCTCAGAGTGAGAGCTGCCTTGCCACAAGGCATGGTATACAAAGCTTACTGAGGCGGCATTCCCACAATGCCATGCGGGCACCTAGATTTTTTGTTTATGACGCACACTCACCATGCAGACCCATTCTCTTAGATCTAGGCCTATCAGCCTTCTTGCACTAAATTTGAGGCCACTAGAATTTAGGCGTAGTACTACGGTTTGGACTCAGAACTCAAAGCCGTAGAACTATGGCATGGACCCTAAAAGGGTTAATTCCACATAATGTAAAATACACTTTAAAAGCTGAACCAATCACATATAACTAATGTGTATCAAACCTAACAAAAATATGGATAGGAATGGAACATCACACAGTGGTGAATTCGCATAAAGTGAACCCACATGAAGTGAAGCAAAAGATGTTAAACTGAAAATTATACAGGTAAATAAATATTCAAACTGCTCTAGAATATTTGATTTATTTTCATTTAACATATGCAAGCTTACAAGCATAATAACCATGTCAGTTTTTTTGGTTTTGCAAGAAAGTGTGAACAAAACTTTCAGCTTCCCCTCGTTTGCTAAGTTTTGTTACCTTCCCGGTGAAGCGAGACTTTCCTCCACCTCGCCCTTCTAAAATCTCGCACAACCTGTAAAGATTACAATTCTAAACAGTCTTTTTCAACCTGTTTATCATTTAACATAATTTTAGCAATTTTAAGATGGTGTAGCAATACTGTCTCTTGTATTCTCTGGGCAGCTGCTGGATTTTCAATACCAGAATGTGTAAATGCACAATGACTTAAGATGAGAAGTAGAAGACCTGGCATTAATGAAGTAAGGAAATTGATTATGATAAGGGAACATGAATTTAGATAAAGATGCAAGTACAGTTTGTTAAAATTTATCATAATTGCAATAATACTATAATTATAGAGGCTTCTAATACAGTACATAAAAATGAAAGTAATTTACAAAAGATGAATGTTACAGTAGAAAGATATTTACAAAATTAATAATATACCAAAACTTACCTTGGCCCCATTTGAGCAACAAGATCAGGTGGTCCATGTACTACCAGTGATCCAGGACCTTTGTCTTCCCCAAGTGTCAACACTTTCAGCACACTCTGTCAAGAAAACACAATCCTTATCTGTTATATTATCTCTGTTCATGCCTATGAACCAGGACAGTATTCAAAACATTAAAGATGCACAAGAGCCATTTACACTAGTTTTCCTTATTTGTGAATATGATTCAGAGGGTTAATAGAAGTCATGCAGCTTAATGGAATAAGTGGTAGGTTACTAAAAGCAGTAGTTTTTTACGGGGATAGTAAAGCTCAGGTTGGTTGACAGCAACCGCCCAGGGAGGTACTACCGTACTGTGAAGCGAGTGTAAAACAGAAGCCTGTACTTTTGTTTTACATGATGGTAGAATTGCTGGTGTCTTTTTTTGTCTCATAAACATGCAAAACTTCAGGTACGTCTTGTTACTTACATTTACACTTAGGTCACACTACACATGCATGTACACATTTATGTATACATACTCATCTGAGTTTTCTTTGATTTTATCTTAATAGTTCTTGTTCTTATTACTTTTCCTTTCATATCCATGGGGAAGTAGAATAAGAATCTTTCCTCCGTAAGCCATGCGTGTTGTAAAAGTCAACTAAAATGCCGGGAGCAATGGGTTAGTAACCCTTTTCCCGTATTATTCATTAATTAACCCTTAAACTGTCCACACATATATATACGTTCACTCGCGTAGCTGACCGAATATTTTGAAAAAAAAAAAAAAAAATTTTAAAATGAAGAGCACATTTTTATAAACAGGATAGGCTGAAAAAAAAAAAATTGAGGGGGCCAGTACTTACCGAGATATAAGCCCGCCAATTTGGTACTGGATGCTCACCTGACGGCAACATTAAGTCCTGCCGCTTGCAGAAGTAATGCCGATATACTTTTTTTTCTAGTTTTTATTTTAATTTATATATTACTAAATGTAAAATGGGAAACTTTCGTTTTTCATTTTGGGCCACCCCACTTCGGTGGGAAACGGCCGACGTGTTAAAAAAAAAAAAAAAATTATGTTTTGATAATTACAATTTACAATAGTTCTTGTGATTTCATAGCCAATCTTTGTTCTAACACTAATATTATGTACTGAAATAATACTCAAATAGTCACAATCACACCAACAGGTGAACAGTTTCACCTTCCTTGGTCATTTACTATTGTCTATAAATATATACGAAGTATTTATAGGTCCCAGCAATGTTTTAGACATCCTGGAGTATATATGAAACTCCTTGAAGAATGGTGTGCTGACAAGTGTCAGATAACTCTTGACAGCCCAGTGACATTTGATAAATATCAGCAGTGCTGGAGGGAACCCTCCCTTTTTCAATATCTGTCTGTCTGTATATCTGTCTGTCTGTCTGTCTGTCTGTATATCTGTCTGTCTGTCTGTCTGTCTGTATATCTGTCTGTCTGTCTGTCTGTCTAGCTCTGCTTATGTCTGTCTAACTCTGCTTATCTGTCTGCCTATGTATGTCTTTCCGTCTGCTTGTCTCAGTCTCAGAGTGTGTCTCGTAAGCCAACAGGTATTATACACGATGCAGAAGTGACGATGCATATTACTTGCCAGGGGTTTCCATGCTTATTATGTATTATATCTACAAGCATTGTATAGCACTTTGCCTGGAATTTTTGGGTTATCCTAGGTAATTTACACTATGTATAATAACTGTACTTATGTGTACATGTGAGAGAGAGACAGAGATATAGGACATATAGATATAGATAGATATATAGACCCTAGGTAGTAGGTTGGTAGACAGCAACCGCCCAGGGAGGTACTACCGTCCTGCCAAGTGAGTGTAAAACGAAAGCCTGTAGTTGTTTTACATGATGATAGGATTGCTGGTGTCTTTTTTCTGTCTCATAAACATGCAAGATTTCAGGTACATTTTGCTACTTCTACTTACACTTAGATCACACTACACATTCATGTACAAACATATATATACACACCCCTCTGGATTTTCTTCTAATTTCTTACTAGTTCTTGTTCTTATTTCCTCTTATCTCCATGGGGAAGTGGAATAGAATTCTTCCTCCGTAAGCCATGCGTGTCATAAGAGGCGACTAAAATGCCGGGAGCAAGGGGCTAGTAACCCCTTCTCCTGTATATATTACTAAATGTAAAAGGAGAAACTTTTGTTTTTCCCTTTGGGCCACCCTGCCTCAGTGGGAAACGGCCGACATGTTGAAAGAAGAAAAGATATATAGACAGACAAAGATATAGACAGACAAAGATATAGACAGATAAAGATATAGACAGATAGAGATGTAGACAGCCAGAGACAGCCAAAGCCAGCCAGCCTGCCGAATACTTAAGAACATAAGAAAGAAGAAACACTGGAGCAGGCCTACTGACCCATGCAAGGCAGGTCCATGTCACCCCCCAACTTAGACCAATGACCCACCTAGTCAGGTCACATCCTCTGAAGGAAGGAGCATGGCATCAAACTTAGTAGCACAAGCTAGTCAGGTCCAACTCACACCCACCCCCAGCCACTCATGTATTTATCTAACCTATTTTTACTTTCCTCTTATAAGGGGAGTGTTAATGCGACATAACATCATTGAATCCCTAGTGTTTGCCACACTATTTGCTCTTTCTGGCACTCAATTGAACTGGTGCTCACACAAGTGGTCCCAGATTTTTTTAATACTGCGCACACTGAGGGCGCAGACCCATTCTCTCGTGTCTAGGCGACTCAGGCCTATCGCACTAAATTTGAAGGAATGAAAAATAAACGTAGTTCTACGTTCGGTCAGCTACGCACGTGAACGTATATCTACGTGTGGACAGTTTAAGGGTTAATTAAAAAGAAAAAGAAAAAAAAAACGTTAAAATGGGATGTTTGTATGTGTGTGGATGTAGTGCGAATAAAAAGGAGATGGTTGTGGATGTTAAGAATGAAAAGAAGCTGGATGTCCTGACTGTAAGTGAAACAAAGCTTAAGGGGGTAGGATAGTTTCAGTGGGGAGAAATAAATGGGATTAGGTCAGGGGTTTCTAATAGTTAGAGCTAAGGAGGAATTAGCAATAATGTTATGGCAGGAAAAGAAGGAAAATAAATACAAATTCAAGGATTATGTGGAGTAAAATAAGGGTTGGATGTGAAAAGTGGGTTATAGTGTCTATACACCTGGAGAAGAGAGAGGTGTAGAGGAGAGTGAGAGATATTTTGGAAAATGTTGAGTGAGTGTATGGGGAGTTTTGAACCAAGTGAGAGAGTACTTGTGGTTGGGGATCTCAATGCTAAAGTGGGTAAAAATGTTATAGAGGTAGTAGTAATTTAATCTGGGGTGCCAGGGGTAAACAAAAATGGAGAGCCATTAATTGATCTGTGTAGAAAGAGGTTTGGTAAAAAGGAATACATATTTTATGAAAAAGAGGATAAATATAGAAGATATGATATAGCACATAATGAAAGTAGTTTGTTAGATTATGTATTGGTGGATAAAAGATTGATAAGCAAGCTTCAGGATGTACATGTTATAGAGGGGCAATGGATATATCAGATCATTATCTAGTTGTAGAGACAGAGTAAGAGGAAGATGGGACCAGGAAAATGGCAACAGTAAGTAAGAGAGGTTAAAGTTTATAAGCTGAGGGAGGAGGAAGTTAGGGTGAGATATAAGCAACTATTGGCAGAAAGGTGGGCTAGTGCAAGTATGGGTAGTGGGGGGATGGGGGTTGAAGAGGGATGGGATCATTTTAAAAATGCAGTATTAGAATGTGGGGCAGAAGTTTGTGGCTATAGGAGGGTGGGTGCAGGAGGAAAGAGGAGTGATTGGTGGAATGATGAGGTAAAGGGTACAATAAAAGAGAAAAAGGTAGTTTATGAGAGGTTTTTACAAAGCAGAAAGTGATATAAGAAGGGCAGAGTATATGGAGAGTAAAAGAAAGGTGGAGAGAGTGCAAAAGGAGAGCAAATGATAGAGTAGGAGAGGCACTGTCAATAAATTTTGCTGAGAATAAGAAAAAAAATTTTCGAATGAGATAAACAAGTTAAGAAAGCCTATGGAACAAATGGATCTGTCAGTTAAAACATAGTAGTAAGGGAGTTTAGTAGGGATGGGGAAGCTGGAGGTATTGGGTAGATAGCGTGATGGAATAATTTTGAGGAATTTTATTATGTCTTTTGATAGAAGGGAAAATTTCAGGATAGAGATGATTTTGATAGTTAGAGACGATTGAAATTGAGCTAAGTGCGGAAATGTTCGATTTTGAATGAAAGTAAACAAATAACATAGCGTCAATACAATCAACTGGTGAGTCAATATTACTGTTCAGAAGTGCACTGAGATATGGTATTTATGTTTTAAATAAAATGTATGAAAAAGAAGTACATAGTTTTGTATGAAGCGTGAATAGTTAATTTATATAAAGAAGGAAGGGGCTAAAGACATGACTAATGAAATTATAGAATCTTATTTTAGTGCTAGGGATGTCTGCATTGTTTATTCTGGACCCTATTTTGAAATTGACATTTTTTTTATTTTGCATGAAATTGGCGAAATTGCCATTTTCTGACCACTTTATTGGGTAGTTGAAATCGGTAAATTGGTGATTTCTTGTACTCAATCGATAGAACAAATGGAGTTCTAAAGAAATAGCTATGAGTTTGGTTGACTGTCCCAATGGAATTGGCCTAAAATAGGGCTCAAAGTCGGCAAAATCGCCGATGCGTATATATCACTGACATCGCTAACTTTGCGAGAGCGTAATTCCGTAAGTTTTTAATCAAATTTCATACTTTTGGTGTCATTACAATCGGGAAAAGATTCTCTATCATTTCATAAGAAAAAATAATTTATTTTTTTTTCCAAAATTTTCCGACATAGAATGACAGTTTCAGAATGGGGCCTCCGACAGTCAAAGGGTTAAAAACAGAGTAGGGGAGTTAGTAGATGGGGAGCTGGAGGTATTGGGTAGATAGCGGGAATATTTTGAGGAACTTTTAAATGTCAATGAAGAAAGGGAGGCAGTAATTTCATGCACTGGCCAGGGAGGTATAACATCTTTTAGGAGTGAAGAGGAGCAAGATGGGAGTGTGGGTGAGGTGCGTGAAGCGTTACGTAGAATGAAAGGGGGTAAAGCAGCTGGAAATAATGGGATCATGACAGAAATGTTAAAAGCAGGGGGAGGGGGGATATAGTGTTGGAGTGGTTGGTATTTTTGTTTAATAAATGTATGAAAGAAGGGAAGGTACATAGGGATTGGCAGAGAGCGTGTATAGTTAATTTATATAAAGGGAAGGGGGACAAAAGAGACTGTAGAAATTATAGGGGAATAACTTTACTGAGTATAATAGGTAAAGTGTATGGTAGGGTTATTATTGAAAAAATTAGCAGGATTCCAAATGAGCAAGGAGGCTTTAGAATGGGTAGGGGATGTGCAGATCAAGTGGTTACATTGAAGCATATAGTATGTGAACAGTATTTAGATAAAAGTAGGGAAGTTTTCATTGCATTTATGGATTTAGAAAAGGTAAATGATAGAGTGCACAGGAAAGCAATGTGGTAGATGTTGCAAGTGTATGGAATAGGTAGTAAGTTACTAAACGCTATAAAGAATTTTTATGAGGATAGTGAGGTTCAGGTTAGTGTATGTAGGAGAGAGGGAGATTGCTTCCCAGTAAAAGTGGGTCTTAGACAGGGATGTGTGATGTCACCATGGTTCTTCAACATATTTATAGATTTGGCTGTAAAAGAAGTAAATGCTAGGGTGTTGGGGAGAGGGGTGAGATTAAATTATGGGGAATCAAATACAAAATGGTAGTTGACACAGTTACTTTTTGCTAATAATACTGTGCTTTTGGGTGATTCTAAAGAAAAGTTGCAAAGGTTAGTGGAGGAGTTTGGGAGAGTGTGTAAAGGTAGAAAGTTGAAAGTGAACATAGATAAGAGTAAGGTGATGAGTGTATCAAACAATTTAGATAAAGAAAAATTGGATATCAATTGGAGTGAGGGAGTATAGAAGAAGTGAATGTTTTCAGATACAGTGGACCCCCAGATTTCGTCAATAATTCTTTCTAGAAGGCCGTTTGATTGCTGTTACCGAACCAATTTGTTCCCATAAGGACGAATGTAAATTAGATTAGTCCATTTCAGAACCCCAAAAATACACTTACAAAAGCACTTACAAAAATACACTTACATAATTGTTTGAGTTGGGAGCAGTACGAAATCCGGGGGTCCACTATATTTGGAAGTTGACTTGTCAGCAGATGGGTTTATGAAGGATAAGGTTAAACAGAATTCATGAAGAAAAAAAGGCGAGTGGTGTGTTGAGGTATCTGTGGAGACAAAAAATGTTATCCATGGAGGCAAAGAAGGGAATGTATGAGAGTACAGTATAGTGGTACCAACACTCTTACGTGGGTGTGAAGCATGGGTTGTAAATGCTGCAGCAAGGAGGCGGATGGAGGCAGTGGAGATGTCATGTCTAAGGGCAATGTGTGGTGTAAATATTATGCAGAGAAATCATAGTGTGCAAATTAGGTGTGGAGTTACTAAAAGTATTAGTCAGAGAGCTGAAGAGGGGTTGTTGAGGTGGTTTGGTCATTTAGAGAGAATGGAACAAATTAGAATGACTTGGAGAGCGTATAAATCTAGGGGAAGAATGGTGGGGTAGGGGTCATCCTCAAAAAGGTTGGAGGGAGGGGGTAAAAGAGGTTTTGTGGGCGAGGGCCTTTGACTTCCAGCAAGCGTGTGCGAGCATGTTAAATAGGAGTGAATGGAGACGAATGGTTTTTGGGACCTGACGAGCTGTTGGAGTGTGAGCAGGGTAATATTTTGTGAAGGGATTCAGGAAAACCGGTTAGCCGGACTTGAGTCCTGGAAATGGGAAGTACAGTGCCTGCACTTTAAACAACCATAGTGACATCACACATCCCTGTCTAAGACCTACTTTTACCGGGAAGTAATCTCCCTCTCTCCTACACACCTTAACCTGAGCCTCACTATCCTCATAAAAACTCTTTACAGCATTCAGTAACTTACTACCTATTCCATACACTTGCAACATCTGCCATATTGCTCCCCTATCCACTCTATCATATGCTTTTTCTAAATCCATAAATGCAATGAAAACTTCCCTACTTTTATCTAAATAATGTTCAAATATATGCTTCAATGTAAACACTTGATCTACACATCCCCAACCCACTCTAATACCTCCTTGCTCATCTGCGATCCTACCCTCTGTCTTACCTCTAATTCTTTCAATAATAACCCTACCGTACACTTTACCTGGTATACTCAGTAAACTTATTCCCCTATAATTTTTACAATCTCTTTTGTCACCCATCCTTAGGTACCCTCCCCTCTTTCATACATTTATTAAACAAAAATACCAACAACTCCAACACAATATCTCCCGGTGCTTTTAACATTTCTGTCATGTTCCCGTCAGTTCCTGCTGGTTTACCCCCTTTCATTCTACATAATGCCTCACGCACCTCCCCCATACTCACATCCTGCTCTTCCTCACTCCTAAAAGATGATATACCTCCCTGATCAGTGCATGAAATTACCGCCTCCCTTTCTTCATCGACATTTAAAAGTTTCTCAAAATATTCCCGCCGTCTACCCAATACCTCCAGCTTCCCATCTACTAACTCCCCTACTTTGTTTTTAACTGACAAATCCATTCGTTCCCTAGGTTTTCTTAACTTGTTTATCTCACCCCAAAACTTTTTCTTATTTTCCGCAAAATTTCTTGACAGTGCGTCTCCCACTCTTTCATCTGCTCTCCTTTTGCACTCTCTCACCACTCTCCTTTTGCACTCTCTCACCACTCTCTTCACCTTTCCTTTACTTTCCATATACAGTGGACCCCCATAAGGAATAATGTATATTAGACTAGTCCTTTTAGACCCCCAAAAATACACTTACAAAAGCACTTACAAAAATATACTTACATAATTGTTCGAGTTTAGAGCATCACGAACACCGGGGGTCCACTGTACTCTGCTCTTCTTACAACACTTCTGTTTTGTAAAAACCTCTCATAAGCTACCTTTTTCTTTTTTATCACACCCTTTACTTCATCATTCCACCAATCACTCCTCTTTCCTCCTGCACCCACCCTCCTATAGCTACAAACTTCTGCCCCACATTCTAATACTGCATTTTTAAAACAATCCCAACCCTCTTCAACCCCCCACTATTCATACTTGCATTTACCCACCTTTCTGCCAATACAGTGGACCCCCCGAGTTTCGTAAACCCCGGAAATCGTACAGTTATGTAAGTATAATATTGTAAGTGCTTGTGGAAGTGTATTTTTGGGGGTCTGAAATAGACTAACCTACGTGACATTTTCCTTAGGAGTAAATTGTTCGGTAATGCGCTTGAGCAGACTTCAGGAGTGAAGTTTTACGAAACTCGGGGTCCACTGTATTTGTTTTTAATACAGTGGACTCCCGAGTTTCGTAAAAACTTCACTCCTGAAGTCTGCTCAAGCGCCATTACCGAACGAATTTACTCCCTTGGAAAAATGTCACGTAGGTTAGTCTATTTCAGCCCCAAAATACACTTCACAATCACTACATATTATCTTACATAATTGTACGATTTCCGGGGTTTACGAAACTCGGGGGTCCACTGTACTTGACGTGCTGTTGGAGTATGAGCAAAGTAACATTTATGAAGGGATTCAGGGAAACCGGCAGGCCGGACTTGAGTCCTGGAGATGGGAAGTACAGTGTCTGCACTCTGAAGGAGGAGAGTTAATGTTGCAATTTTATAACTGTAGTGTAAAGCACCCCTCTGGCAAGACAGTGATGGAGTGAATGATGATGAAAGTTTTTCTTTTTCGGGCCACCCTGCCTTGGTGGGAATCGGCCAATGTGTTAATAAAAAAAAAAATAGTTGCTTATATCTCACCCTAACTGTCTCCTCCCTTAGTTTATACACTTTCACCTCTCTCTTACTTGCTGTTGCCATTTTCCTTATGTCCCATCTACCTCTTACTCTAACTGTAGCTACAACTAAATAATGATCCGATATATCTGTTGCCCCTCTATTAACATGTACATCCTGAAGCCTACCCATCAACCTTTTATCCACCAATACATAATCTAACAAACTACTTTCATTACGTGCTATATCATACCTTGTATACTTATTTATCTTCTTTTTCATAAAATATGTATTACTTATTATCAAACCTCTTTCTACACATAGCTCAATTAAAGGCTCCCCATTTTCATTTACCCCTGACACCCCAAATTTACCTACTACTCCCTCCACAACATTTTTACACACTTTAGCATTGAGATCCCCAACCACAAGTACTCTCTCACTTGGTTCAAAACTCCCCATGCACTCACTCAACATTTCCCAAAATCTCTCTCTACACTTCTCTCTTCTCCAGGTGCATAAACACTTACTATAACCCACTTTTCACATCCAACCCTTAGTTTACACCACATAATCCTTGAATTTATACATTTATATTCCCTCTTTTCCTGCCATAACTTATCCTTCAACATTATTGCTACTCCTTCTTTAGCTCTAACTCTGTTTGAAACTCTTGACCTAATCCCATTTATTTCTCCCCACTGAAACTCTCCTACCCCCTTCAGCTTTGTTTCACTTAAGACCAGGACATCCAGCTTCTTCTCATTCATAACATCCACAATTATCTCTTCTTATCATTCGCACAACAACTACGCACATTCAAACATCCCACTTTGACGGTTTTCTTCTTTTTCTTTTTAGTAAATTATACGGGAAAAGGGGTTACTAGCCCATTGTTCCCGGCATTTGAGTTGACTTTTACAACACGCATGGCTTACGGAGGAAAGATCCTTATTCCACTTCCCCATGGATATGAAAGGAAAAGTAATAAGAACAAGAACTATTAAGATAAAATCAAAGAAAAAACTCAGATGAGTGTGTATACATAAATGTGTACATGTATGTGTAGTGTGACCTAAGTGTAAGTAGAAGTAGCAAGACGTACCTGAAATCTTGCATGTTTATGAAACAGAAAAAAAAGACACCAGCAATCCTACCATCATGTAAAACAAATACAGGCTTCCTTTTTACACTCACTTGGTAGGACGGTAGTACCTCCCCGAATGGTTGCTGTCTACCAACCTACTACCATAATTATTAAATATATTTATAAATGGGGCTGTAAAAAGAAGAAAATGCTAGAGTGGTGGAGAGGTGTGGATTAAAAGATGTTGCCTCTGGCACAAAGTGGGCATTGCCACTATTGCTCTTTGCCAATGACATAGATGTTTTGGGGGATTCTGAAACTAGTGGCAAAAGGTTAGTGGATGAATCTACGAGGGTATATAAAAGTAGGAAATTAAAAGCAAATAGAAAAATAAAAGGTGATGAGGGTTTAAAAAAAAAAAAGGTTAGGCAATGACTTACTGAATATGAGACTGGAGCGAAAATGGGGAAGAGGTGACTGAATATCGATATTTGGGGGTGAACATGTCAGATGATGGGTCCATAAAAGATAAACTGAACCACAGAGTAGATGAGAAGGGACAAAGGTGGGTGGTGGGTTGAGGCTTCTGTGGAAAGAAGTTTATATGGAATGTATAAAAGTATGGTGGTACCAACACTTTTATATGGGCATAAGGCATGGGCTTTGAACAATGCAGCAAGGGGAGACTTGAGGCAGCATAGATGTCATGTTTGAAAGCAATGTGCCATGTAAATATTATGCAGAAGTTAAGAGAAGGTGGGGTTACCAAGAGTATAATTCAGAGAGAGGGGAAGGAGGGGGTTGCAGAGGTGGTTTGGCCACGTAAAACCAATGGAGAGGGATAGGATGACAAAGCAGGTGCATAAATCTGAGGAGGAAGGTAGAAGGGGTAAGGGTCATCCCAGGAACACCTGGAGGGAGGGAGTTAAAGAAGTTTTTATCTTTAGGGGCTTTAAGCATTCCAAAGGCTTAAGTGAGCATGTTAGACAGGCATGAATGAAGACGAATAACTTTTAATTTTTAATAGATGCGCTGTTGGAGTTTGAGCAAGGTAGCATTTTTGAAGGGATTCAGGGAAACCAGTTAGCCGAATTTGGGTGCTGGAAGTGGGAAGGGCTATTTCTGCACTCTGAAGGAGGGGTGGGGATGCTGCAGTTCAAAGAGTAATCTGAATGATGATATCAGCACACTTCTGGCAAAACAGCTATTGAATGAATGATAAACATTTCCTTTTCTGGGTCATTTTGCCTTGGTGAGAGATCGCTCTCACGTTTAAAAAATAAAAAGGGCATCTAGTTTATATTAAGGCACAATACTCTCACCATTTCCATATATAAAAGATGTATTGGCTCAATGGCAAGTGGTGAAAACAGTAATAAAAATATAGTAATACAAAGATTCACATAGCAGAGCAAGACTTTATTCTGATGCTTCACACACAGGTTAAAAAATCGATTCATGAAGAAAAGAATGTCGAAATAAAGACTTTCTCTGCTATAATTATCTTCATACTACAATATCTATTTGCATCTTTTGCCTTTTAAACCAGTAATGCAGATACAGTGGTACTCGAGTAACAAAACAAGCTTAATTCGTTTCAGAAGGCTGTTTGAATGCCAATACCAAACGAATTTGTTCCCATAAGGAATAATGTAAATTAGATTAATCTGTTTCAGAACCCAAAAATTGCACTTACAGAAATACACTTACATAATTGTTCGGGTTGGGAGCTGCTCGAAAGTCGAGGTACCACTGTATTAACCAATACAGTATATACATTAGAACCTCCGTATCCACTGATTCAGTATGCGGTATCAGTTATCCATGGTTTACTGTGGCCCAAAAATACCTCTTAATTTTGCATAATAATTGCCCCAAAGCACAAAAGTAGAGAAGCTGGCAATTCTTCAAAGCCTAAGAGAAGCTGTGAAGTGCTTCCCATCAGTGAAAAAGTGATAATTCTCCACTTATTGTGTATAATTTATCAATTAAACTTTATAATAGGTATGTATAGGACTTGTATATAGGGTTTGCTACCATCTGCAATTTTGGTATCCACAGCAAGTCCTTGGAACGTATCCCCCGTGGATACGGGGGTCCTACTGTAGAGGGAACTGCAACAAAAATATTAATCAGTATAGGAAACTGCAACTACAGTATTACCCAATTTATAAAATAGCAACAAGGGTATTAAAAATACACAAGAAATAGCAACAAGGGTATTACCAAGTAATACTTGTGTTATTATTTTCCCATTGTTTACCACGTAATCAATGTGAAAATAATCACAAAACTTCATTTACTGAAAATTGCACATTTGGAGCTTCTGATACCAAGAACTGCTTTAAGTTAGTTAGATGTTATTAAAAATTTTGTCTCCAATGCTCCTTTGCTTTACTTTAACATAATAGGTCACATAACACCTGATTTTGAGGTACAGTACAGTGGACCCCCGGTTTACGTTAGGCTCCAAACTCGAAAAATTATATAAGTGTATTTGTAAGTGTATTTTTGGGGGTCTAAAAAGACTAATCTCATTTACATTATTCCTTATGGGAACAAATTCGTTCGGTAACGGTACTTGAACAGCATTCTGAAACGAAAAAATACGTAATCCAGGGGTCCACTGTACTTATAATAAATTATTAATATCTTAAAGATGCCCACACTACTCTTTTCTTACAAGTTAAGCAACTAACATATTTTAGTGTTTTCTTGTGAAAATAATAATAATCTAAACAACAAATTTACCTCATCATTGATCTCATTAATTATAGCACTGAGATAGTCCATATCTCCATCCCGGCGATGATGGAAATACACCTCAGGTCTAGGGTTTTGAGCAAGAAATTTTTGTCCCTCAAAAACTGCCAAGTCTTTCATGGCTTCTTTCAGAGACTTCAAAGCACCTGCAAGCAAAACACTGAGAAATAATGAGTTATACAAACTAAACATAACCAAGAGGATATTCCAAATACAGTAGGCCATTGTTCAACACTGTTTTGTTTGGCACATTTTGGTTATGGCACTATTGAAGAATTGCGGCATATTTTTGTATAACACTTTGTAAAATTAACTTAACACAGTTCAGTTTGTGGGAGGGGAAAAAATTTTGAGTGTCTGCAGGACACATTCTGCCTGGCTGTGGGTTAGACCACTGAGTCAACGGGGAGACCTACCGCTACATTCCGCCACCCCCACAACCCTTGTCCCAGTCTTCGGTTCATATGCGTGTACTACGTACCATCCTCTGCTAGGAGTTTAGATCTTTTAATTGACATATCTTAAATCTGCCAAGCAATCATGGCACCCAGTAGGCATACAAGTGTTGCTGAAAGTGGCAAGAAAAGGTTTAAGCGTTTAAGTCTTAGAATTAACAAAGAAAATAGAGATATTAGACAAGAGATAGCCTGTGGCGGTAATGAAGCATCACTTTGTGCACAAAAATAATGAGGTAAATACAGTGGACCCTCGCCTAACGAACACCCCGGAAATCGTACAATTATGTAAGTATAATATTGTAAGTGCTTGTGGAAGTGTATTTTGGGGTCTGAAATAGACTAACCTACATGACATTATTTCTAAGGAAGTAAATTCGTTCGGTAATGGCACTTGAGCAGGCTTCTGGAATGAATTTTGTTCGTTAGGTGGGGGTCCACTGTATGCATTTGTGTGATGACTGACTTACTGACTTGACTGATTTACTGACTGATTTACTTGACTGACTGACTTACTGACTCTACTGATTTACTGACCTACTTACTGACTCTACTGATTTACTGACCTACTTACTGACTCTACTGATTTACTGACCTACTTACTGACTCTACTGATTTACTGACTGACTTACTGGCTGACTTAAAGTTAGACTTTTTCACTGAAGAGGACCCTGAAACGGTGTCTAGAGCAGCTGATGCCTTACTGTCAGTTGTATAATGTACTGCGGAGCAAAATAGAACAGAAATCCATTACAGAATTTATGCACACTCCAGTACAACCATCGACTTCAGTACCAGTACCTCTACCATCCACCTCAGCCCAGTAGGGCCACAGCATAACTCTCCACTCTCCACAAACACCAGCACCCACAATTTAAGGTAAGAAATACTATTATTTCTGTTGCATTTGTAATCTTAAGCAGTAAAAACATAATATTACATATTCACTTTTATTTTTGTAAGATCTGGAGGTCTAAAAAGAAGTTGTTTGGCTTTTTGGGGGTGCCAAGGAATGTAACCCTATTTTTCCCATAAGTTCTTCAGTTTGTCTAACAATGTTTTAACTAAAACGGCATTTTCAGGAACGTAACTACCGTGTTAAACGACGGTCTACTGTAATTCAAACAGTAAGGGGTTGGGGTTCCTTAATGCTCTTGAAGGCTCTTGAGCTAAGAAACTGTGAAGCTACCTTTCTCTTTCTTGGATCAAACCTAATTACCCTTATTAATTTAGCACCTCTCCATAAATATAATTATTATATCTAAGCGAACACTAAAACCATACTGGTCATACAATGCATAGGGAAATAGAAGGCAATAAGGTTTGATGTAGTATTGCTAATGGATTAATAAGTTCATCTTTACATTCCTTTAGAATCTTGAAAGCAGTTCTTTGGGACCAGTTTTTTTTTAATCTATCTGCTTGTCTTGAGGACACTGTCACTAATGAATGTGATCTACATAATTTATCTTCATCCTGTACTACATAATTATTGATTAATAAGATTTCATATATATCTGCTACTGTAAATACAGAGGAAATAAGTAATAAAAATGGTACACATTTCTGTCATCATCAGTAACTAACCATCATCAGTAACTAACCTTTTCCCTAATTTTATTTCTTTATACTGTAATTGAAACAAAACCCCCTTTGGGTTGGTCTTGAATTCTCTCTCAACTTTTGGCTTTTATTATCCTTTTTTTTTTTATATCTCTGATGAGTTTGATGTATTGGTCTATTGTATGACCATCTTCTTTAAATTCTCTTGTAAATTTCTCTTAAAAAATTTTAACAAAGAGATGTGGCATTTTGTTTATCTATTTAGGGACATTCTTGTTAATTCTAATTTCTCTATCAGGGAAATATGCAGCTTCAGTAGTTTTTACAACACTCTTTCTTCTTCTTTCAACAAACCTGCCGTATCCCACCGAGGCAGGGTGGCCCAAAAAGTAAAACGAAAGTTTCTCTTTTTAACATTAGTAATGTAGTATACAGAAGAAGGGGTTACTAGCCCCTTGCTCCCAGCATGTTAGTCGCCCCTTACGACACGCATGGCTTATGGAGGAAGAATTATGTTCCACTTCCCCATGGCGATAAGAAATAAACAAGAACAAGTAAGAAAAGATAAGAAAACCCACAGGGGTGTGTATATATATAAATATTCATGCATGTGTAGTGTGACCTAAGTGTAAGTAGAAGTAGCAAGACATACCTGAAATCTTGCATGTTTATGAGACAGAAAAGAGACACCAACAATCCTACCATCATGTAAAACAACTACAGGTTTCCGTTTTACACTCGCTTGGCAGGACGGTAGTACCTCCCTGGGTGGATGCTGTCTACCAACCTACTACCTAGGACTCTGGAAAATGTCTTGCCAAAAATCATTCCTACCATTCTCAATCAAGTTTTTGTCACCGCAATTCCTAGCCAGGTTACCCCCAGTCGATGCTAGTCATGCAGTACTGTATATTAACCCAATATAATTCACAGAGCAAAAATCTGGGAGTCTAGTTTTATCGTTAAGGTGTTTCCACGAGAGATAAATGTAAGTGATCATTTTTTTTCAAGCTCTTCACTGACCTCATGAGTATTTATCACGAATTCCTCATTTACTATGACCAGATAAAGGCCATGTCCTCTGTTGGCTATTAGAAAATGTTTTAAAAAGCAGTCCTGGACTACCTCTAAGAAGTAGAGGTAGTCCTCAAAATACACAATTCTATCACTTGTTGAATGCAGTCGGGTTCAAACCCATGGCTGGCGAGTTATTTACAATCGTGTTATTACAATTTCGTGAGTTATCCCTGTCACTTCAAGGACAGACATTGGTCAGATACTCTGGCCAAACATCAGTCGAAATTTTTATGTACCATTAACCAAGCCCACCTGCTATACTCCAAAGATCTGCTAAACAGAACTAACTGCTGATATCAACATGAAAAACAAAAATCTAGCCAGTTTGGACATCATGTTTCTCTCTACTCAAGACCCCCACTGACCAAGCGATCTCCTTGTTTTGCTGTAAAATAAACTCCAGCCAAGAGCTTTCTCTTCCTGACCATATTTAATTTTATTTTGATATAATATTCTTTCAGAGTAATTTAAAAAAATATGGTGTGTGTTATGATTAATCTATCAGAACTGGTTTTTCTGAACCAATACAGTTATTTCATTTGAAAACTGATAAATACCACATTTGTATTAAGTCACCTCTTGCTCTTACCTCACAAAAGTGAATAAATTCAGCACTTCTAAATAAGTTTTATAAGATTTTCATCTCTGCCTGGGTATCACTGTTATCACTTGGCACTGAAAACACCTCCAATACGTCCACACTCTTCCTCAAATATGATTATTAAAACTAAAGCAAATAAATTATTTTTATTAATATACTTTTTTTTATTTTTAACACGTTGGCTGTTTCCCACCGAGGCAGGGTGACCCAAAATGAAAGAAAACCCCAAAAAGAAAGAAAAGACCTTCAATCATTCAACACATTCACCATCATTCATACATAATCAATGTCTTTGCAGAGGCACTCAGATACAACAGTTTAGAAGTCCCTCCAAACTGCCAATACCCCAAACCCCTCCTTTAAAGTGCAGGCATTGTATTTCCCATTTCCAGGACTCAAGTCTGGCTAACCAGTTTCCCTGAATCCCTTCACAAAATATTACCCTGCTCACACTCCAACAGCTTGTCAGGTCCCAAAAATCATTTGTCTCCATTCACTCCTATCTAACACGCTCACGCACACTTGCTGGAAGTCCAAGCCCCTCGCCCACAAAAAATTCTTTACCCTCTTCCTCCAACCTTTTTGAGGATGACCCCTACCCTGCCTTCCTTCCCCTACAGATTTATATACTCTCCAAGTCATTCTACTTTGTTTCATTCTCTCTAAATGACCAAACCACCTCAATAACCCCTCTTCAGCACTCTGACTAATACTTTTAGTAACTCCACACCGCCTCCTAATTTCCACACTACGAATTCTCTGCATAATATTTACATTACACATTGCCCTTAGACACTACATCTCCAATTTTTTTCCAGCTGGCAAATTGGAGGCGATAAAATCAAATTTGAAGTTTTCCTGGGGGGTGAAAACTTGTGTTGGAGAAGATCTTGTGAGTGAGAGCAAACTAGCTGAGCAGTGGAGGTGGGAACCATACATAGTTTTAAGACAAGGTATGATAAAGCTCATGGAGCAGGGAGAGCAGATATCCAGTAGCGGACAGCGAAGAGACGGGACCAGGAGCTGCCTCCAGCCTCCTCCTCGCTGCAGCATTTACAACCCATGCTTTACACCCATATAAGAGTGTTGGTACCACTATACTGTACTCTCATACACTCCCTTCTTTGCCTCCATGGGTAACGTTTTTTGTCTCCACAGATACCTCAACACACCACTCACCTTTTTTCCTTCATCAATTGTATGGTTAACTTCATCCTTCATAAACCCATCTGCTGACAAGGCAACTCCCAAATATCTGAACACATTCACTTCTTCCATACTCCTTCCCTCCAATGTGATATCCAATTTTTCTTTATCTAAATCGTTTGATACCTTCATCACCTTACTCTTATGTATGTTCACTTTCAACTTTATTATTATATTCATGGAAAGCACTGAATATATAATAGGTGAAGTAGCTCTATTTCACTGAATCAAGTGCCCTTAAGAAACAAGGCCCTTCTCTTGCAGGGAATAATTCAATAAGAGGATGTATCTACAAGTCATATAGAATAAAGATGACTTCTTCAGACAAACTTAAATGCTCTACAAAGTCTAAACTTCTTTATAGACCACATACCCTACAAAGTATCATACTTTTGAGGTCCTTTTGATTTTTCTCCACTAGGCGCTGATGATCAGATGGGCAGGAGTGTAAGAGAGCAGTCAACTGAGTCTCTCTAGTAATGCATTCTCCAAAATACCTAGGAAATGCAAACAAATTTTATTTAAAAAGTTTCAAAGTAGTATATATATATTGCTTTTATCAATATATATATAAGGAGCAGCACAAAACTTTTAGCATTACACATCTACACTCTACAGATGCTAAAAAAGCAGTTAATTGAACAGTAAAAAATACAATAAACCAATTACTTATACCAGGTGAATTTTTTTTCAACACGCCGGCCATTTTCCACCGAGACAGGGTGACCCAATAAAGAAAGAAACACTTTCACCATTATTCACACATAATCACTGTCTTTGCAGAGGCACGCAGATATGACAGTTCAGATGTCACTCGAAACAGAAAATATTCCAAACCCCTTCTTTAAAGTGCAGGCATTGTACTTCCCACCCCCAGGACTCTAAGTCTGGCTAACCAGTAGTCAGGTGAAATGTACGGAAGAGTTATTATGGAAAGAATTAAGGGTAAGACAGAGAGCAGGATAGCAGATGAACAAGGAGGATTAGATAGGATAGGGGATGTGTAGACCAAGTGTTTACACTGAAGCATTTAAGTGAACAATATTTACATAAACGTAGGGAAGTAGTCTCTGTCACTTTCATTATACAGTGGAACCCCGAATATTGGCCATAATCCGTTCCAGAAGGTCAGCCTAAATTCGAAGCAATATTTCCCATAAGAATTAATGTAAATACAATTAATCCATTCCAGACACCCAAAAATAATAAAAAAATACATTTTGTAAAGTTTAACTATAGTTTTACATATACAAAACAATGACAATTACATATAAATGAACATTTAAATCATTATTATATACCTTTATTGAAGACTCTTGTTGGCGTATGGAAGACAGGGAGGACGAGAGAGGGAGGACTGATTATTGTTTGGAAGGGAAATCACCCTCCATAAGGACTTCAGGTATCAAAGCCCTATCTGCGTGAAAATTCACAGATTTACAGCGCGGGTTGATCACTGAATAGTATTAACGGGCGAACTGACGCTACTGCCTCCACTGCTGCCTCAACCATTGCCTCCACCACTGCCTCGACCACTGCCTCGACCACTGCCTCGACCACTGCCTCGACCACTGCCTCGACCACTGCCTCGACCACTGCCTCGACCACTGCCTCGACCACTGCCTCGACCACTGCCTCGACCACTGCCTCGACCACTGCCTCGACCACTGCCTCGACCACTGCCTCGACCACTGCCTCGACCACTGCCTCGACCACTGCCTCGACCACTGCCTCGACCACTGCCTCGACCACTGCCTCGACCACTGCCTCGACCACTGCCTCGACCACTGCCTCGACCACTGCCTCGACCACTGCCTCGACCACTGCCTCGACCACTGCCTCGACCACTGCCTCGACCACTGCCTCGACCACTGCCTCGACCACTGCCTCGACCACTGCCTCGACCACTGCCTCGACCACTGCCTCGACCACTGCCTCGACCACTGCCTCGACCACTGCCTCAACCACTGCCTCAACCACTGCCTCAACCACTGCCTCAACCACTGCCTCAACCACTGCCTCAACCACTGCGGCACACTGCCTCCACCACTGCCTCAACCACTGGAGCACACACACACCACTTTCGTATTTTTCTACAATTTCTTTCTTCAATTCTATCGTGTTTCTCACTTTCTTTACCAAAGGAACTTTACTAGCAACTTTCTCTGAGCCCATGGTGGCTTATTTCACAGTCGCACTTAACCCTTTGGGGGTCGACAGGCCCTCTCCCAAACTCGTTCTCAGGGTCGAAAATTTTTGGAAAAGAAATAAATTATTTTTTCTTATGAAATGATAGAGAATCTTTTTCCGATCATAACGACACCAAAAGTATGAAATTTGATGGAAAACTTACAGAATTATGCTCTCGCGAAGTTATTGGTCTCGACAATATTTATGCATCGGCGATTTCGCCCACTTTGAGCCCTATTTTTGGCCAATTCCAATGTTCCAGTCTACTAAAATCATAGCTATTTCGCTAGAACTATTTTTTCTATCGATTGAGTACAAGAAACCGCCCATTTACCAATTTCAACTACCCAAAAAAGTGGTCAGAAAATGGCAATTTGGCCAATTTCACACAAATTTCAAAGAATGCCAATTTCAAAATGGGATCCAGAATAAACAAGGCAGACATTCCTGGCACTAAAATAACATCTTCTCTGTTCATTAGTCACGTCTCCAGGCCCATCTTACATTACTTTTGCTTTCCATTTTGAATATTTATTCTCACAAAAAATAGAAGATTTACTGTTATGTATACAACGGCATCATTGTAAAAACGGTATAAATAATATCAGCGCACTTGTGCAAGAATATTAGACTCGCCAGTCGATGTGTATTGGACGCATGGTGTGATTTGTTTACTCTTGAACATCGGCAAAAATCGAACATTTTCGCTACTTTGAACTCAATTTCAAGGTACAGTGGACCCCCGCCTAACGAGCACCCCGGAAATCGTACAATTATGTAAGTATAATATTGTAAGTGCTTGTGGAAGTGTATTTTTGGGGGTCTGAAATATACAGTGGTACCTCGACTTACGATGTTATCATCTTACGTTATATTCGATAACCGATTTTTATAACGTAAGAAATTTGAATGCGACATCCGATGATTGATTCGTCTTACGACTTTCGTACCGGACCTGTCCGCTTGGCGCCCAGCTGAGCGCGCACTCCAGGGAGCGTCAGTGCTATTGTTTACAAGCGAGAGCGACCACCCACCCACACCCACGCATTCATACCAGTATATTGTCATTATTCCACTGTTTTTAGTGCTTGCAACTGCTAAATAAGCTACCATGGGTCCAAGGAAAGATCCTAGTGCTAAGCCTGTGGCAAAGAGGAACAGAAATATATGTACGATAGAAGTGAAGAAGGAGATAATAGAAAAATATGAAAGTGGAGTGCGTATCAGTGAGCTGGCCAGGCTGTATGGTAAACCCTATTCTACCATTGCTACCATTGTGGATAAGAAATATTCAAGTAAAATCAAGGAAGCTGTTGTTGCAAAAGGTGCATCTGGGGCTGAGCCTCAGAACCCTGAGCCTGAGCCTGAGCCTGTTTTGGAAGAAATTGTGGAATTGGGCAAGTCTTTGGGGTTAGAGGTGAGTGGTGAGGATGTGGAACAGTTGGTGGAGGAGCACAAGGAAGAGCTAACCACTGAAGATCTGCAAGAGCTTCAACAGCAACTGGAACAAGAGAGCAGAGGTCAGGACAATGGTTCAGAGGAGGAGGAGGAGGTGGAACAAAAATGGAAGAATGTGCCTTCTTCAAGGATTAGGGAGATCTGTGCCAAATGGAGTGATGTGCAAGCATTTATGGATGAATATCACCCTAACCATGCTGTTGCAGGCCGTGCTGGCAACCTGTACAATGACACAGTGGTGTGTCATTTCAGGGATGTGTTAAAGAATCGCCAGACACAGAGCTCCCTGGACAAATTTGTTGTTAGAAAGAGGTCCAGTGACTCTCAAGCTGGTCCTAGTGGCATTAAAAGAAAAAGGGAAGTAACCCCAGAAAAGGACTTGGTACCTGCAGTGTTAATGGAAGTTGATTCCCCTTCCAAACACTAGCATACTACTCCACCTTCTCCCCTCCTCCCGTCCTCCACACATCAACAACTCTTCAATAAATGTAAGTGACATGTTATTGTACAATATTTGCATGTGTATTTAGGTATTCTTTATTAAATTATTTATTATTTAATGTCCAAAAGTTCTAAAAAATATTTTATTTAACTACTTTTGGAAGTCTTGGACGGATTAAATTTATTTCCATTATTTCTTATGGGGAAAATTGATTCGTTTAACGATTGTTTCGTCTTAAGATATGCCCTCTCTGACGGATTAATATCGTAAGTCGAGGTACCACTGTACTAAACTACGTGACATTATTTCTTAAGGAAGTAAATTCGTTTGGTAATGGCACTTTATCTGGAATGAATTTTGCTAGTTAAGCGGGGGTCCACTGTACTTGTCATCGTCAAACCAATCAAAATCAAATCTATTTCTGTAATATATCTTCCATTCTATCAAATGAGACCAAGAAAACAAGAATATATCAATAAATACCATACGAAAATAGACTGCAAAGTCGCTGTTTTAAACAAAAAAAACGGTTGGAGGTTTTTTTTCTCATTATGCAGTGTGTGCTGCAGGAATTTTTTTATACTGCGCACACTGACCACACAGACCCATTCTTTCATATGTAGGCCTACCAGCCATTTCCCACTTAATTTGAGGCCGCTAGAATTTACACGTACTAGTACAGCACTGACCCTGGCGCGTAAAACGTACTAGTACGGCACCGACCCAAAAAGGGTTAATAAACAAGCACAAAAACCAATGGATTTTAAGGAAATGTTTGGATGAATGTGCAGAGTATATGCTCATTCACCGAATCTAATACAGCGAGGCACCGGGCGAAATACGGAGCAAAATTTCGGCCCAAAAACCTACCTAAATACAATTCGGCCGATAAACGCAGCAGCCAATATTCGGGGTTCCACTGTATTTGAAAGGGTGGATAGGGGAGCAATGTGTCAGATGTTGCAAATGTACGGAATAGGTGGAATGCTGTTTAAGAGTCTTTATGAGGATAGTGAGGCTCAGATTAGAGTATGCAGGAGAGAGGGAGATTATTTTCCGGTAAAAGAAGGCCTTAGACAGCAATGCATGATGTCACCAGGGTTATTTAACACATTTATAGATGGAGTTGTAAAAGAAGTGAATGCTAGGGTGTTGGGAAGAGGTGTGGGATTAAAATATGTGAAATCTATTATAAAACGTTAGCTGTCAGTTGCTTTTTGCTGATGAAACTATGCTTTTCAGAGATTCTGAAGAGAAGTTAATGTTGGGAGGGTATGTAAAAGGTAAAGGGTGCAATAAAAGAGAAAAAGATAGATTATGAAAGGCTTCTTCAAAGCAGAAGTGATATAAGAACAGCAGAGTACAAGAAAGGTGAAGAGGGTGGTGAGAGAGTGCAAAAGAAGAGAAAATGATAGTGGGAGAATGCACTGTTAAGAAATTTTGCTAAGAAAAAATTTTGGAGTGAGATAAACGGGTTAACCCTTTCAGGGTCCAAGCTGTAGATCTACGCATCGTCCACAGGGTCCAAGAATTTAAAAAAAATTCTTTTATTTTTTCTTATGAAATGGTAGAGAATCTTTTTCTGAAGGTAATAAAACAAAAAGTACGAAATTTGGTGGAAAACTGATGAAATTACACTATCGCGAATTTGACTGTCAGCAATATTTACATATTGGCGATTTTGCCCACTTTGACTCCTATTTTAGGCCAATTACATTATTCCAGTTGACCAAATTCTTAGCTATTTCATTAATATTACTTCTATTTTATCGATTGAGCACAAGAAACTGCCCAATCAACTATTTCAACTACCCAATAAAGTGATCAGAAATTGGTAATTTTGCCAATTTCACACAAAGTTCAAAATAGTATTCCAATTTCAAAACAGCATCCAGAATAAACAATGCAGGCATTCCTGGCACTAAAATAACATTTACTCTGTTTATTAGTTAAGTTTCCAGGCTTTACAGATGAATTCCATTTTGATTTTTTATTTACACCAAAAATAGATGAATTACTCTTATGCAATATTGTAATATAATTGTATAAACACTATCAGTACATTTGTAAACGTATATTAGACCCACCAGTTGACGTGTATTGGTCTTGTGATGTGATTTGTTTACTCATGAAAATCAGCAAAAATCAAACATTTCTGCTACTTTGAGCTCAATTATAAGCTATTTTCAGTACTAAAACCAATCAAAATCATCTCTATGTCTGTAATATATCTTCAATTCTATCAAATGAGACCAAGAAACCGCGAATACAACCATAATAACCACATGAAAATACACCACAAAGTTGATGTTTTAATAAAAAAAAACACAGTCGCCGTGTTTTTTTTTCTCATTATGCACTGCGTGCTTCAGGATTTACTTTGTATGGTGCACACTTACCACATAGATGCATTCTCTCATATCTAGGCCCAAATTTACCGATCACAGCTTATCTGAGCGAGCTGAACTCATGGCATAGATCTATGGTTTGGACCCTGTGGACAATGTGTAGATCTACGGCTTGGACCCTAAAAGGGTTAAGAAAGCCTAGGAAATCAATGGATTTGTCAGTCAAAAACTGAGTAGGGGAGTTAGTAGATGGGGAGCTGGAGGTATTGGGTAGATGGCAGGAATATTATGAGGAACTTTTAAATGTTGATGAAGAAAGGGAGGCAGTAATTTCATGCACTGGCCAGGGAGGTATAACTTCTTTTAGGAGTGAAGAAGAGCAGGATATGAGTGTGGGGGAGGTGCATGAGGCATTACATAGAATGAAAGGGGGTAAAGCACCTGGAACTGACGGGATCATGACAGAACTGTTAAAAGCAGGGGAGGGGATATAGCGTTGGAATGGTTGATTTTTTTTCAACAAGTCGGCCATCTCCCACCGAGGCAGGGTGACCCAAAAATAAAGAAAATCCCCAAAAAGAAAATACTTTCATCATCATTCAACACTTTCACCACACTCATACATAATCACTGTCTTTGCAGAGGCGCTCAGATACGACAGCTGAGAGTAGTCCCTCCCAGCTGCCACTATCCCAGACCCCTCCTTTAAAGTGCAGGCATTGTACTTCCCATTTCCAGGACTCAAGTCCAACTAAATCAATTAACTGGTTTCCCTGAATCCCTTCACAAAATGTTACCCTGCTCACACTCCAACAGCTCGTCAGGTCCCAAAACCCACTCTCCTCCATTCACTCATATCTAACACGCTCACGCACGCTTGCTGGAAGTCTAAGCACCTCACCCACAAAACCTCCTTTACCCCCCTCCCTCCAACCTTTTCTAGGACGACCCCTACCCCGCCTTCCTTCCCCTACAGATTTATACGCTCTCCAAGTCATTCTACTTTGATCCATTCTCTCTAAATGACCAAACCACCTCAACAACCCCTCTTCAGCCCTCTGACAAATACTTTTAGTAACTCCTCACCTTCTCCTAAATTCCACATTCCGAATTTTCTGCATAATATTTACACCACACATTGCCCTTAACCCTTTTGGGGTTTTGGTCGTACTAGTACGCTTACGCCCTGGGGTTATTTACGTACTAGTACGCCTAAATTCTAGCGCCCTTAAATCAAACAGAAACAGGCTGTTAGGCCTAGATGTGATAGAATGGGTCTGTGCGGTCAGTGTGCGCAGTATAAAAAAATCCTGCACACCACAGTGCATAATGAGGAAAAAAACACTGACCGTGTTTTTGGTTTAAAACAGCGACTTTGCAGTCTATTTTCGTATGGCATTTATGCTTGTATTCTCGTTTTCTTAGTCTCATTTTATGGAATAGATGATATATTACAGAAATAGAGATAATTTTTGACTGGTTTCACGATGACAAGTACCTTGAAATTGAGCGCAAAGTAGCGAAAATGTTCGATTTTGGCCAATGTTCAAGAGTAAACAAATCACACCATGCATCCAATACACATCAACTGAAGAGTCTAATATTCTTGCACAAGTGTGCTGATATTATTTATACCATTTTTACAATGATGCAGTTGTATACATTAACAGTAAATCTTCTATTTTTTGTGAGAATAAAAATTCAAATTGGAAAGCAAAAGTAATGTGAAGGGCCTGGAGACGTGACTAATGAACAGATAAAATGTTATTTGAGTGCCAGGAATGTCTGTCTCGTTTATTCTGGACCCTATTTTGAAATTAGCATCTTTTGAAATTTGTGTGAAATTGGCCAAATTGCCAATTTCTGACCACCTTATTGGGTAGTTGAAATCGGTAAATTGGCAGTTTCTTATACTCAATTGATAGAACAAATGGAATTCTAGTAGACTGATACATTGGAATTTGCCAAAAATAGGGCTCAAAGTGGGCAAAATCGCTGATGTGTAAATGTCATTGATACTGCTAACTTCGCAAGAGCATAATTCCGTTAGTTTTCCATCAAATTTCATAATTTTGGTGTCGTTATGATCGGAAAAAGATTCTCTGTCATTTCATAAGAATTTTTTTTTTTTTCCCGAAAAATTTGCGACCCTGAGAACAAGTTTGGGAGAGAGCCTCGCGGCCCTGAAAGGATTAAAATGCTGGGAGCAAGGGACTAGTAACCCCTTCTCCTGTATACATTACTAAATTTAAAAAAAAAAGAAACTTTAGTTTTTCTTTTTAGGTCACCCTGCCTAGGTGGGATATGGCTTTGCTGATGAAAAAAAATGTAAAAGTAGGAAATTAAAAGTGAACATAGGAAAGAGCAAAGTTAGGTAATGAAAGATTGGCTATTGGACTGGAAAGAGGGAGTATGGAGGAAGTGAATGTGTTCACATATTTGGGAGTGGACTTGTCAGCAGATAGGTATGAGATATCTCTGGAGACAAAGAATGTTATCCATGGAGACAAAAAGGGAAATGTATGGAAGTATAGCGGTATCAACACTCCTATATGGGTGTAAAGTTTGGGTTTTGAATGTTGCAGCAAGAAGGAGGTTGGAGGCAGTGGAGATGTCATGTCTGAGGGCAATGTGTGGTGTAAAGATTATGCAGAGAATTCGTAGCTTGGATATTAGGTGTGGAGTTACTAAAAGTATTATCCAGAAGGCTGAAGAGAGGTGGAGGCGATTTTTATATTCAGAAAGGATGTAGCAAAATAGAATGACCTGGAGGGTACATAAATCTGTAGTGGAGGGAAGGAGTGGCAGAGATCGTCCTAGGAAAGGTTGGAGGGAGGGGTAAAGAAGGCTTTGTATGCAAGGGGCTTGGACATCCAATAGGTGTGTGCGAGCGTGTTAGGAGTTAGTAGAGGCAAGTGGTTTTTATGACATAATGTGCCGGAGTGTGACAGGGTAACATTTACAAAGGGATTCAGGGAAACAGATTAGATAGACTGGAGTCCTGGAGGTGGGAAATACAGTGCCTGCACTCTGAAGGAGGGGTGGGGATACTGCAGTTGGGAGGAGCATCTGAGATGCAGTGTCAGTACACCTCTGGCAAGACAGTGAGAGTGAGTGATGGTAAAAGTATTTCTTCTTTATCAGGTCACCCTACCTCAGTGGGAGACAGCCAGTGTTAAAAATAATTTTTTTATTAAAGCAAGCTTTACAAAACTGTTAATTATTGCTGACACAAATACCAAGTTCATCCACCCTGTCAGGTTTTGAACTTTTAGAGTCAGCAAAACCTAGGTCTTCCTACCTAAGCTGTTCCAGGTGAAGGGGAGTGTCTGATACTGGTGAATGGTTCTTGACCCAAGTAACTGGATCAATAAACCTTAATACCCCCAACACTTCCCATTCCCAGATGCTGTATGACTCTTATGGAGTTAATCAATCCCCATGATGATAATAAATCCTACCTGAGAACTCTTGCACCTGCCACAAAGTACAGTAGTGTCTTGTTAGTTTTTCCCTTCTCTGTGTACAGCAGCTTGATGGCTTGCAAGTCTGCCAGGTTATGTACATGTGTGCCACAACACATATTGGCATCTACATTCTCAATGGTTACAACACGCACTGGACCTACGATGTCTTCAGGTAGGCCTCGGGTGCGGATCTGTAAGTTGAAAAGAAAATGTTTGATTCCAAATAAAATTCATGTAATAAAATGCAGTTTAGCTTATTTGTTTCTTTAATACTAAATAAAAATCACCTGCACTGGGTCAATTACATAAAATCTAAACATGTAATTTACATAACAATCTTTATTACCCTAACATATAAATCTCCAGAACTTGCAAAATTGCAATAACAAGATTAAAATAACTCGGGAAATAGACAAGATTCAAACTATGGCAAGGTAGTTTTAAAATTACCAAGGCAACTATACAATACAATTTTTATTTTCTACATGTACTGTAGTACAAATAATGTATTTATATGCAATAAGCCTGTAACAGCCTGATTAATCAGACCCTGATCCACCACGAGGCCTGCTCTCAGACCGGGCCGCAGGGGCATTGACCCCCGAAACCCTCTCCAGGTATTGGTAGGCACAAAAGAAAGCCAATAGTATGCAATGCAATTTTGAGATTTTGACATAGACTATTAAGTAGGATTTCTTATACAGTTAACTACAATCATATGTACAATAAGAAAGAGAGCTAATGAGCAAATGGTACAATGTCAAAAGTTTTTTTTTTATTTCAAATTAATTCAGTTATCTTCAGGGAAACCAGTTAATTGATTTAGTTGGACTTGAGTCCTGGAAATGGGAAGTACAATGCCTGCACTTTAAAGGGAGGGTCTGGGATAGTGACAGTTGGGAGGGACTTTTTCTCAGCTGTCGTATCTGAGCGCCTCTGCAAAGACAGTGATTATGTATGAGTGAGGTGAAAATGTTGAATGATGATGAAAGTATTTTCTTTTTGGGGATTTTTTTTTTTTTTTTTTTTTGGGTCACCCTGCCTCGGTGGGAGACGGCCAACTTGTTGAAAAAAAAAAAAACTTCAGTTTTGTGGAATGACTGAATAGAGGTGGTGAAGCTACAGGAAGTTACTTAGTTATAATAGAAATACACCACTGTGCCATGATCACCTAGGAAGATATAATCAATGAACAGAGTAAAGGTTACTTTAGTTCCTGAAATGCCTAGTACATACAGTGGTACCTCGGTTAACGATGGTCCCCAAACTTGCCCTTTTATGTAAGTTTATATTTTTTTAAATGCTTTTGTAAGTGTATTTTTGGGGGTCTAAAAGGACTAGTCTATTTTACATTATTCCTTATGGGGATAAATTCGTTTGGTAATGGCACTTGAAAAGCATTCTGGAACAAAAAAATATCGTTAACCGAGGTACCACTGTACGTATTTATTTTGGACTCTATTTTTAAATTGAACATTTCTTTAATTTTGTACAGAATTGACCAAATTACCAAATTCTGCACACTTTATAGGGTACCTCTGAAAACTGAATGGGCAGTTTCTTACACTCAATCGACAGAACAGAAGGCATACTAGTGAAATAGACACGAATTGAATCAGCCTCAAATTGGACAAAATCACTGCTGCCTACACTGCAACCAGACCACCAACTTCGCACCTGTGTATATCCATAACTATCATTTTAGAAGATAATTTTTTTTTTTTTGAGGGGGGAGGAGGCAGGGAGGAAATTACAACACTGATGGGGCTTTTAATTTTAGGGGTTTGCGACAGTGAAGGGGTTAAACCTTTTCATAGTAATAAACCCAGCCCTGATTCTGGTCAAGGGCTGTTGATCTAAGGAATTAAAGATACCTTCCCTTTCCTAAAATCAAATTTATTTCTCATTCCCAGGCTCTGTATGATCCCTATGGGTTTAGCACTTTCCCAAAGAAAAAAAAAGAATTAAATCAGTAAAACCTTATTAAACTTGAGTATTCTCTCACTAAGACTCCTTATAAAAAAAAGTAAATTATTAAATTCTGCTCATATTTCTAAACAACTAATTTTATGGAAGTTTCCCTAATTTATAAATACTTTGAATTAGCTAATTATTGCCAGCTTTACATGAAAAGAAAGCTACATTTATATTTAGACAGCATATTTACCCAAGCAGTGGCAAAAATGAAGATTTTTAGTTTCTCCTTTATAAATCAGTAAATCAAATTACCAAATACCATAAGTCTATAAATATTAATGAATACAAGGAAAATTCTGAATCAAATTGTTCTTAAAAGCAAACTGGTGGTTACTTATGCAGACTGTGACAGACATTTATGAAATACTCCTCCACAACAGACCTCTTTTAATTTAGGATCTGATGCATCATATTCTACTATATGAACTGGAGTAGCATCTCGAAT
This sequence comes from Cherax destructor, assembly GCA_009830355.1. Classification (NCBI taxonomy): domain Eukaryota; kingdom Metazoa; phylum Arthropoda; class Malacostraca; order Decapoda; family Parastacidae; genus Cherax; species Cherax destructor. The sequence continues at coordinate 25,107 of WNWK01008375.1, read as the reverse complement.
TCTCTGGTTGACAGCTTCTTCAAGTAATTCCACTTCCTCTTTGGGAATCTTCTCAGTGTCCAGCTCGATGTAAGAAACAGACTCACCTAAGTACCAGGATCTTGTGGCATAACCAAACATGGTGTCTGCTACAGCTGTAGAGTACAAGTGATTTATAAAAATCAAAATACTATATAAACATTCAAAGTGTTAATTTGCATCTTTTTGCTCTGCTTGGTGTGAAAATTAAAAAAGCTTACAATTTTCTAAATGTCTAAATATTGAGGCATGGACCTATGGATTATGTATGCATCACTCGGTAATTCAAATAAGCAACGCTAAGTCTGGCTAGTAGCTGTATGTGTGACTACAGAAGGAGACAGCCTCACCCTTGCACTATTGGCTACAGATCACAATGAGCCAGTATCTGATATTCATATCATACCATAAATTTATTAAATTATACAGGAACACCTTGCATAGTACGGTTAATGTGTGTCAAAAAAACACCATACAAGGTATTATAATGTGTTTTAATGTAATGCATTCCAACAATACGATTAAATGCGTCAGATCACCATCTTTACACTGCACATCTACCATCACTACACACCTAACATCACTATATTTAGCTGTACTAAAGATATTTATTACAGTTGTAAATAAACATACAGTAAAGATGATAATTTTTATCTTGAAAAATAGTTGAAAAACATACTAGTTTGCACAGTTTTTTCTTCTTTTTATCAGCATACATATCTTTAAAGCATCGAATATCATTTTGTTACACCTGCCTAACTCTAATGCCTCATTCAATGCTTGGATCCACGTTCATTATGAAGTCACAAGCATCTACCTTCGCAATTAACATTGATAGTTCATCTAATGTGAATTATTTCGTGGACAGTATAAAATGTACTCTTACTAAATAGTAAAATCAATAAATTTAAAAAAAAATATTTTTAAAACGCATGAAAAAAACATCACAAATCAATATGCAGTCCTAGCTGTAGCCACATCCACTTGCACGCATCGAGACAGCGAGTAGAAAGAGAACATGGCCAGTCAGGTCCAGTTTACGTACAGTGGTCCCTCGTGTTTCGGTGATTCCGAATATTGGTGATTTCGTGTTTCGAGCGCTTTTCTCGGTCAATGTTTCCTTCGTGTATCGGTCATTCCCTCGTGCATCGGTCCATACCAGACCTGTCCGCCTGCCTGCGCTTGTGCACCTCGCTGTGCAGAACGCCAGTCTAGCGTCTTATCTCACTTACGCACCCAACCGGTAGCTAACCATACGAAAACTACTTTATCTTGCACATATCCACAGCAAAATACACTTTTATTGAATATTCTGTGATTCCCCTTAATTTGCACAGTTCTAACCAAAATTCTAATACAACTATTGCTTCATAATACTTAAGCTAGTAATAAGTTTGCCTAAGACACTCCAATATAGAAACTATATTATGCCAATATATCACCTTTATCATTAATATATAAACTAATTGCTAACTTCTTATACTAATTGTTAAATTCTCAATGTTTAAATTCCAGTACCTAAATTTTGTAAACCTAACCTAACCTTACAATCTGTATATTCATTGTATAGCTATTGAGTAAGACCTATCATAAGACTGCCTGAAAAGCCTAGGCATACCTAGGCATATTATTGGCCATCTTGTAATATCAACTTTAATGTATAACTATAAGTACCCCCCACCTTGTATTACATGAAATAAAGAATTGAATTGAATTGAGAGAACATTACCCAGTGCGCTCTTTCAAACATTTCACAATAAATTTATTCTGTTTATTGCTGGTTTAGTGATTGTCACTGTGAAATAAGTCACCATGGGTCCAAAGAAGCTTCCTAGTGGCACCCCAGTGGTAGCAGGCATGCAGAGAGTGTAGCATTCATGCAGGGAGTGTAGCAGGCATGCAGGGAGTGTAGCAGGCATGCAGGGAGTGTAGCAGGCATGCAGGGAGTGTAGCAGGCATGCAGGGAGTGTAGCATTCATGCAGGGAGTGTAGCAGGCATGCAGGGAGTGTAGCAGGCATGCAGGTAGTGTAGCAGGCATGCAGGTAGTGTAGCAGGCATGCGGGGCAGGCATGCAGGTGTAGCAGGCATGCAGGAGTGTAGCATTCATGCAGGAGTGTAGCATTCATGCGAGGGAGTGTAGAGCATGCGGTGTAGCAGGCTGGGAGCGGGAGTGTAGCAGGCATGCAGGGAGTGTAGCAGGCATGCAGGGAGTGTAGCAGGCATGAGAGGCAGGAGGCAGGTGGGGATTTCCCTTCCAAACACTAAGCCCTTCCTCACTCTCCTCCCTATCTTCCAGATGCCAGCAACTCTCTTCAATAAAGGTAAGTAAATGCTATTTTAAATGTTTAATTATAAATTTATTACTTTATAATTGTTTTGTGTATGTAAAACTATAGTATTTATTCTTTAAACAAATTATTTTTTTGTGAATATTTTTGGGTGGAACTGATTAATTGTATTTACATTATTTCTTATGGGAAATAAGGTTTCGACTTTCGAGCAATTCGTGTTAAGGTCTAGCTCCTGGAACAGATTATGACCGAAACATGAGGGACCACTGTATTGTACATCACTCATATGAGTGATAGTGTCCTGCATATGTTTAATTACAGCTAAACTAAGTGACATTCAAAGATAAAAATACTACCAAGCACAAGAAAGCTGAAGAACCACTCAATACACAAAGACAAACAATGGAAATCAAGGACCAAATGGAAACAAGTCTCTGACTTTTTTGGGCGATTCTAGGCAATTTACACACATTTTACTTCTTTCAACAAACCAGCCGTATCCCACCGAAGCAAGGTGGCCCAAAATGAAAACCAAAAGTATCTCTTTTTAACTTTAGTAATGTATACAGGAGAAGGGGTTACTAGCCCCTTGCTCCTGGCATTTTAGTCACCTCTTACAACATTCATGGCTTACAGAAGAAGAATTCTGTTCCACTTCCTCATGGAGACACATCTTACTATGTATGATAAAATAAAATAAAGTAAAATATTTATATCTTTGCAAAGGTTACTGTGTGTTTACATATCATAATATGATTGGAGCAAAGAAAGCCACTATCATGCCGAGGTATTTCGGGCAGACTTAACCTAATACTTATTGACTACTTAAGTCTAGACAGGTGAAGAGTAGTAGATTACAAATAGTCAATATTTCACTCTATTATTAGTATGAGGTAGTACAATTTATGATACAATCAATTTATGATAAAATCATTCATACATTTTTTAGTTTGTAATTAAGTTCATTTACCCTATTATAAATATGAGGTAGTACAATTAGTGATACAAACATACATTAGTAAGTTTGTAATAATGGCTTAATAGTTAAGGGATAATAAAGTATTAGGGGGAGTTACTTGGAATTTGGTTGGGGTTTAGAATGATGTGGGTATGTTTGTTATTGAGAGATAAGATGATTTTTGAGGGCAGAGGACCTCTTGCTGTTTCAGGCAGAGTTCCAGAGGGATGTCAAAAAGTGTTTTGTGCCTCGTGTTATACCTGTGTGTTCTGTTGAAGCTGTCTAAGAGAAGTTTGAGCGGAGGGTTGATATTGGAGTTTAGTGTTCTGTATATGTAAGTTTATGTTTTTGAAGAGAGGTGAGGTGTGTTGTCTGATGCTGGAGTTTGTGAACATCCGCACTGTGTAACTGTATTTATGTGTACTTGTACCTAAATAAATTTACTAATTTTAAACCGTAAGCGGTGATATAAGAACAGAGGGGAAATAGTTTTGTTCGCCGTAAAATGTAGTAATCTAAATTTATATTAAATTTATAAACCCATACTGTTCAAAACCATAGTATGCAAGGTATTCCTGTATTACCTAAAAATAAAGCTTTCTAAGAGTAATGAGAGAACATTCTACTTAGTGCACTTCCTTCCAATTCTGGATAGAAGTCCAGTGGATAATCATTTCTACCTGTACCTGTGATAAGATGTTGGGCTGAATGTTGCTGCATGTGGTCATGTCTGCGTGTCCAGTCAATTTGCTGAGTTACAACTGCCCCTACTTCAAGAGGCTTCTCCAAGTAGTGTACAGCTTCTCCGCCTCTTCGCAAAACACGCAATACAGAAATTCCGTCCACTGATCCTCTGTCATCTGGCTGTAAAAAGAAATACAGTACAGAGCATTAAAATTATTATCTGAAAACAAGATCTGCATTCTGTATAGAAATTTGAATACAAAAATTGCTTGCTTAGCTTATTGACTTGAGTTATTTACCTTCTTAATATTCTATTATTATTATTATTATTATTATAATAATAATAAAAAAATCCTGCCCCACGTGATGAATGATGGGAAAAACAAAACTGTGGCCATGTGTATGGTTTCATATAAGAACTTTGATGGTTTTTCATGGTTTTATTGGCAGTTTTGTGGTATCGTTTGATACAATGGAAGACATATGACTGAAATAAAAATGATTTTGATTGGTTTAAGAATTTAAGAACTGGAAATATCTTGAAACTGAGCTCAAAGTAGCAGAGATAATTTGATTTTCATGATATTCAAGAAGGCATGTAAGCACCCCCTCCTTACAACCCCCAGTCTGTTTTATGGGTTTTTAATAAGTTTGATTCAATTAATGGGATGTTGTAAACCATAACCAATGTTTCCTGGTAATATTTTATTATCCAAGAAATATAGTAAATCTTCTATTTTTTAATAAGAATTCAAAATGGAAGGCAAGTGTAATAAAGAAGAGGCCTGGGGGCATGACTAATGAACAGAGCAAATGTTTCAGTGACAGGAATGTCTATACAGTGGACCCTCGGTTAACGAATACCCCGGAAATCATGCAATTATGTAAGTATAATTTTGTAAGTTCTTGTGGAAGTGTAGTTTTGGGGGTCTGAAATAGACTAACCTACATGACATTATTTCTTAAGGACGTAAATTCGTTCGGTAATGGCACTTGAGCAGCATTCTGCAATGAATTTTTTTCGTTAACCGAGGGTCCACTGTATTGTTTATTATGGTCTTTTATTTTTAAATTGGTATTTTTTAATTTTGTGTAAAATGGGCCAAATTATCAACTTCTGCAAACTTTATAGTATAGTTGAAATAGTTGAATGGGCGGTTTCTTGTGCTCAATCAACAGAAGGGAAAGCATACTAGCAAAATAGCTATGAATTTGGTCGAGCAGAACAATGCACAGCATATTAGGGGCTTTTGGCATGTACATCTCATTACTAACTATATTTCTTGTCTACCATGTATCATTGTACCATGTCTCAATAAAGTATTATTATAAATAGGACTCAAAATAGGCAAAATTGCTGATGCATAAATTGCGGCAAGACTGCTAACTTTGTGCCTGCATAATTCCATAAGTTTGTTTGTACTTTTGGTGTCATTACCTTCAAAAAAAGATTCCCTATCATTTCAGAAGCAAAAATATTTTTTTTAAAGTGGATACTGACTGACAGTGAGAGTTAAAAATTTCTATTTGACAAAAACTGCTAGAATATTACTACATAGCATAAAATGCCTATGATGTACTACTGTAATGGCAACATTTAATTGAATATAACATGGCAGATATGGCTTATTTCTTACTGCTAGTCAAAACCTACATGAACATTACTGTGTCAAATACCTTCAGTCCTTTACTTACAACTTAATCTATTCTTTTACAGTATGTACAGTGGTACCTCGGGTTACGAGCTTAATTCATTCCAGAAGGCTGTTCGAGTGCTGATACCGAATGAATCTTGTTTCCATAAGGAATACAGTCATCCCTTGGTTTTCGCTTGTCCCAGTTTTCGCCGATTTTGGTTTTAGCCGACTTTTTTCAGGGAAAATTTGTCTTAGTTTTCGCCGATTGTTTTAGTTTTCGCCGACCGTATGGGACCTGTCCACCAGTGCCGCGCACATACAAAGGCCGTAGGCCCGCCACCCACGCACACTGTCACGCAGTCTAGCATTGTTTACGCTTGAGTGAACATCACCCCAGGAGTTTATACAAAACATTTATTAACAATTCATTGTTTTTGGGCCTTGATTATTGTGTGTGACTACTAAATAAGCTACCATGGGCCCAAAGAAAGCTCCTAGTGCCACTTCTTTGGTAAAGAAAGTGAGGAACACTGTAGAAATGAAGAAATAATAGAAAAATATGATAGTGAAAGTGAGAAACACGATGGAGTTTAAGAGTGTAGCAGGCATGCAGGGAGTGTAACATGTATGCAGGGAGTGTAGCATGTATGCAGGGAGTGTAACAGGTATGCAGGGAGTGTAGCATGTATGCAGGGAGTGTAGCATGTATGCAGGGAGTGTAACAGGTATGCAGGGAGTGTAACATGTATGCAGGGAGTGTAGCATGTATGCAGGGAGTGTAGCATGTATGCAGGGAGTGTAGCAGGTATGCAGGGAGTGTAGCATGTATGCAGGGAGTGTAGCATGTATGCAGGAGTGTAGCATGTGCAGGAGTGTAGCAGGCATGCAGGGAGTGTAGCATGCATGCAGGGAGTGTAGCAGGTATGCAGGAGTGTAGCAGGTATGCAGGGAGTGTAGCATGTATGCTGCAGGAGGAGTGTAACAGGTATGCAGGGAGTGTAGCATGTATGCAGGGAGTGTAACAGATATGCAGGGAGTGTAGCATGTATGCAAGGAGTGTAACAGGAATGCAGGGAGTGTAGCAGGTATGCAGGGAGTGTAACATGTATGCAGGGAGTGTAGCATGTATGCAGGGAGTGTAGCAGGCAGGGAGGGAGTGTAGCAGGCAGGGAGGGAGTGTAGCAGGCAGGGAGGGAGTGTAGCAGGCAGGGAGGGAGTGTAGCAGGCATGCAGGGAAGTGACCCCGGATAAGGACTTGGTACCTAGAGTCCTTATGGAGGGGGATTCCCCTTCCAAAAATTAGGGTCTCTTCCCTCTCCCATCTTCCCTCTCTCCCATCCAGCAACATCAGTCTTCAATAAAGGTAAGTGCCACATTCAGTTCATTAATTTGTGCATGTAAATCTATCTTTAAGGCCCCAAAAAATTTTTTTTTCCAAACTTCTGGGTTTCTGAAATGGATTAATTGAATTTCCATTATTTCTTATGGGGAAAATAGTTTTGGTTTTCGCCGATTTTGGTTTTAGCCGATCCATCTGGAACGGATTAAAATCGAAAACCGAGGGATGACTGTAATGTAAATTAGGTTAATCCATTTCAGAACCCCCAAAAATACACTTACAAAAGCACTTACAAAAAATACACTTACATAATTGTTTGAGTTGGAAGCTGTTCGTATGCTGAGGTACCACTGTACTATAAGGTAAAAAAAAAATAACACTACCTGACAAAATTCTTAAACATTACTACCAAATCTGGCAAAATCTTCTTGAATACTGTCACCATACCTGGCAAAAATCTTTTCTAATATTACTGCATAGCAATAATTGCTTAAATACAGTGGAACCTCAGTTTTTGTCATTAATTCGTTCCAGAAAGTCTGACGAAAACCGAATTCGACGAAAACTGAACCAATATTTCCCATAGGAAATAATGTAAACCCAATTAATCCGTTCCACACACCCAAAAGCATTAACAAAAAATACATTTTATAAAGAATAACTATAGTTTTACATACAGAAAACAATGAGAAATAAATATAAAGGACTAATGAAATGGATAAATGAACATTTAACATCACTTTTACCTTTATTGAAGACTCTTGTTGGCATATGGAAGACACGAGGAGGGGAGAGGGAGAAGGAGAGGTTATTGGTTGGAAGGGAAATCCCCCTCCATAAGGACTTCAGGTATCAAGTCCCTATCTGGGGTTACTTCCCTTTTTTGTCTTTTACTGGCACTGGACCCATGTCGCACAAAAAATCTGTCCAGAGAGGTCTGTTTCTGGCATCTCTAAGATTTGCCTAAAATGGGACAAGGCATTGTCATTGAACATGTTGCAGACACAGCTTGCAACAGCTTTGTTAGGGTGATATTTCTCCACAAAACTTTGCAACTCACTCTACTTTGCACACATGTCCTTAATCACTGAAGACACATTCTTCCCTCTCTCTTCCTCCTCCTCTGAAGCAATTTCCTCAGCTGCGGTCTGTTGCTGTTCCAGTTGAAGGTGTAGCAGCTCTTCAGTGGTTAGCTCTTCCCTGTGGTTGTCCACCAACTCTTCCACATCCTGGCCACTCACATCCAACTCCATGGACTTTTGTACTTTGCTACGAGTTCTTCCTTGAATTCTATCGTGTTTCTCGCCTTCTTTATCAAAGGGCTGGCACTCAGAACTTTCTTTGGCCCCATGGTGGCTTATTTAGCAGTCACACTCAATAAACAAGCACAAAAACAATGGATTATTACGAAATGTTTCGTATGAACATGCAGGGTAATGTTCACTTGATGAGAAACAAAGCCAGACTGACTCAGAACGTGTGCGTGGGATGCTTTGTGTGGGAGCGGGAAGGCGGACACGTTCAGTACAGCGGGCGAAAACCGAGGTGGTGAATGAAAACTGGGACAAAATTTTGACGAAAAAAGTAGTCGAACACCAAATTCAACAAAAACCAGGGCAAACCAAAACCGAGGTTACACTGTATTTCTTCATAGAAAAAATATTGGAATATAACTATAGGTACCTAAAAATTTAGACTGCTTGAATATTATCACAGATCAATTACAATTATTCTGAAATATTCAGGAACATAACCTTATATTTCCTAATGCACACTATAGCATTATCATTAACTTTTATTAAAAAAAAAAAAGTTCTTAAAAACAAACAAGTAGTAATTATTATTTTTTTAAATTAGTTAGATTATCAAAAGTGCCAGGCAACAATTACCTCAAGGTAATTTTGAATGAACTCCTTACCTGACCTCCACCCTCAGGAAACATGACAGTGTCTTCAAATGTTGTTTCATAGCAGTCAATTTTCTTCTTCTTGCCATCCACTATAATCTCTTGTTTTGCAGGTTTACAACCCACCACCGTTGTTGAGTACTGAAAAAAATAGAAAGACTGAGTTGGGTTGAAATAGAATACATTTTTGCTGAAGCAATGTGGTTTTTGCATTTGTATCTGCAGAAGTGGGGTAATTAAGATCACATTTAATGGTTATCAAAATTTGCATAATGGGACACAAGATATTGAAAGCTGAATCTCAGTGTCACAAATGTATAATTACTATTAATGCATTCCAAGTGTACATTTTTCCTAAGCAAAGAACTTAAGAAACTTGTTAATAAAAAGTGAAAATGTAGGTACAGTTTATGTTAAGTTTTCCACTATTAATTTTATATACGTATTGTACAAATATTCCAAGCACGTTTCTAATCACTATGTTGCACAGTAAAAAAAAAATACATTACTTCTCAAGTTTTAACTCTTTGAACCTGAAGCAGATAGAATTAAACAAATTTGGATATTGATAAATAATTTTTTTTATTATTAACACATCGGCCATTTCCCACCAAGGGAGGGTGCACCGAAAAAAAAAAAAATTTCATCATCACGCCATCACTGTCTTGCCAGAGGCACACTTACACTACAGTTATAAAACTGCAACATTAACACTCCTCCTGTATTTGGATTTAAGCCTTTCAGGGTCCGTGCTGTAGTTCTACGGCTTTGAGTTCAGGGTCCAAACCATAGTTCTACGTCATGAGCTCAGCTCACTCAGATAAGCTGTGAGCGGTAAATTTGGGCCTAGATATGAGAGAATACATCTATGTGGTAAGTGTGCACCACATAAAACAAATCCTGCAGCACACAGTATATAATGAGAAAAAAAATCTGAAACCGTAATTTTCGATTAAAACAGCGACTTTGCAGTGTTTTTTCGTATGCTTTTTATAGTTGTATTTGCGATTTCTTGGTCTCATTTGATAGAATGGAAGATATATTACAGATATAGAGATGATTTTGATTGGTTTTAGTACTGGAAATGGCTTGAAACTGAGCTCAAAATAGCGGAAATGTTACATTTTTGCCGATGTTCAAAAGTAAACAAATGACCTCATACGTCTAATACGCACCAGCTGGTGGGTCTAATATACGTTCACAAATGTGGTGATATTATTTGTACAATTACAGTGGACCCCCGGTTAACGAACACCCCAGAAATCGTACAATTATGTAAGTATAATATTGTAAGTGCTTGTGGAAGTGTATTTTTGGGGGTCTGAAATAGACTAACCTACGTGACATTATTTCTTAAGGAAGTAAATTCGTTCGGTAATGGCACTTGAGCAGGCTTCTGGGATGAAGTTTTTTTGTTAACCGGGGGTCCACTGTATTACAATATTGCATAACATTAAATCTTCCATTTTTTGGTTTGAATAAAAATTCATTATGTGAATAAAAAATAAAAATGGAATTCATTTGTAAAGACTGAAAACGTAACTAATGAACAGAGGAAATGTTAGTTTAGTGCCAGGAATGCCTGCATTGTTTATTCTGCACCCTATTTTGAAATTGATATATTTTGAACTTTGAGTTAAATTGGCTAAATTACCAATTTCCAATCACTTTATTTTGTAGTTGAAACAGTTGACTGGGCGATTTCTTGTGCTCAATCGATAGAATAGAAGTAATACTAGTGAAATAGCTAAGAATTTGGTAGACTGGAATAATGTAATTGGCCTAAAATGGGAGTCAAAGTCGGCAAAATCGCCGATGCGTAAATATCGCTGACACATAAAAATTCGTGAGTGCATAATTTCGTCAATTTTCAATCAAATTTCGTACTTTTTGTTTTATTACCTTCAGAAAAAGATTCTCTACCATTTCATAAGAAAAATTTTTTTTTTTTTTTAAATTCTTGGACACTGGTAAAAAATAATATATACAGTACAAGCTTTTTAATCTACACCAGTAAACCCACATAATAACCAGTCAATGCATATACAGTATACTATACAGCATACATTGCACTCTATACAACTGTAGTTGTAAATGAAATCTTCACCTATAGACAAATATACTATGTAATTACAGTGGACCCCCGGTGTTCGTCCTGCTCAAAACAGGCCCTTTTATGTAAGTTTATTTTTTTAAATGCTTTTATAAGTGTAGTTTTGGGGGTCTAAAAGGACTAGTCTATGTTACATTATTTCTTAAGGGAATAAATTCGGTTGGTAATGGCAATTGAACAGCATTCTGTTACGAAAAATGGACGAACACCGGGGGTCCACTGTACTATTATTACATCCATGGGGAAGTGATTAACTGGGAAATGGGGAGTATCAGGTGTGATCCAAGGAAGGGAAGGTTGATGCAATTCCAGTAGATCAATTATCACCATTTTTATATTTAGGGAGAAGTGCTAAACCTGTAGGTGCCATACTGGGCCTGAGCAATGGGAGGCAATCAGGTTCAAGCCAAGGAAGAGGAGACTATGTCTAATTCCCTTGGATCATGGTGGTAGAATCCTCAGCTCACACTGAGGGGTCCAGGTTCAATCCCCAGCACGGGTGGAAACGTTGGGCATGTTTTCTCACACCTACTGCCCGTTAACCTAGCAGTAAGTAGGTACCTAGGTGTTAGCTGACTGTTGTGGGTCACATCCTGGGGGACAAGAATATCCCAAGTTGCCCAAAATGCTCTGCATAACCAGGGGGTTTTCTGTATAGTATGTCAATGATGTAGCTAGGTTTGTAATACATAGTTGTATTTATGTACTTATAGAAATTATTATTATTACTATTATTATTATAACAGGTCGGCCATCACTAATCCGGCAATCAGTTATCCGGTTCCATCAGTAATCCAGCACTAGTTTTCAGTTCAGTTTTATGATTGTAATTACCAATATCTATGTATACTTGCAAAGAAATAAAATTTACTTAAAATTTCATCATTATACTGACTCAGAAATTGTGCAGATGGTTGTAAATCCACAGCAGCAAGCCAGTGGAGGAGAAAGCAGTGATGAAAATGAGGAAGATGTAGCAGAGAGTCTCTGTTGATAGGTTAATTAAGTGTATTCTAACCTAACCACTGTAATCCAGCAAACTCACTAATCCAGCACACTACAGGTCCCAATGATGCCGGATTAGTGATGGTTGACCTGTATTACTAGTGTATTACTATTATTATTATTATTATTATTATTATTACTACTATTATTATTATTACTATTATTATCCCTTGAGGTGTTCTTAGATCAAGAGCCTCATCAGCATTAACGAACCTCTTTTAAAGGGGTCATTGTATCAAGAGACCCTCACCAGAATCAAGGAACCTCCCTTGAGGAGTCCTTGGATCAAGATCCCTTCACTAGCATCATACGAGTAGAATCAATCTCGAAACTTTTAATGGATGTATGCACATATTTTTCTGCTAGTGGGTAGTAGGTTGGTTGACAATAACTATCTATGGCACAACACTAATGGACACAAGTTGGAACAATTTAGATTTAGAAAGGATATAGTAAGTAAGTTTATTCAGGTATAGAAATACAGTTACAAGATAAGATAAGATTTCTTCGGATTTTTAACCCCGGAAGGTTAGCCACCCACGATAACCCAAGAAAGTCAGTGCGTCATCAAGGACTGTCTGTCTTATTTCCATTAGGGTCCTTAAACTTGTCCCCCAGGATGCGACCCACACCAGTCGACTAACAACCCAGGTACCTATTTGCTGCTAGGTGAACATGACAACAGGTGTAAGGAAACACGTCGAAATGTTTTCACCCGCCGGGAATCGAACCCAGGCCCTCCGTGTGTGACGCGAGAGTTCTAGCCACCAGACCACCGGGCCATAAATTATCATACATAACAGCATATTGTGGATTATGTGGATTATGTGGATTAAAATAAGGGTCGGATGCGAAAAGTGGGTCATAATAAGCGTGTATGCACCTGGAGAAGAGAGGAGTGTAGAGGAGAGAGAGAGATTTTGGGAGATGTTAAGCGAATGTATAGGAACTTTTGAACCAAATGAGAGAGTAATTGTGGTAGGGGACCTAAATGCTAAAGTGGGAGAAACATGCAGAGAGGGTGTAGTAGGTAAGTTTGGGGTGCCAGGTGTAAATGATAATGGGAGCCCTTTGATTGAACTTTGTATAGAAAGGGGTTTAGTTATAGGTAATACATATTTTAAGAAAAAGAGGATAAATAAGTATACAAGATATGATGTAGGGCGAATGACAGTAGTTTGTTGGACTATGTATTGGTAGATAAAAGACTGTTGAGTAGACTTCAGGATGTACATGTTTATAGAGGGGCTACATATATATCAGATCACTTTTTAGTTATAGCTACAGTGGGAGTAAAAGGTAGATGGGATACAAGGAAAATAGAATCAGTAAGTAAAAGAGAGGTGAAGGTTTATAAACTAAAAGAGGAGGCAGTTAGGGTAAGATATAAACAACTATTGGAGGATAGATGGGCTAGTGAGAGTGTAGGCAATGGGGTCGAAAATGTATGGGGTAGATTTAAAAATGTAGTGTTAGAGTGTTCAGCAGAAGTTTGTGGTTACAGGCGAGTGGGTGCGGGAGGGAAGAGGAGCGATTGGTGGAATGATGATGTAAAGAGAGTAGTAAGGGAGAAAAAGTTAGCATATGAGAGGTTTTTACAAAGTAGAAGTGATGCAAGGAGGGAAGAGTATATGGAGAGAAAAGAGAGGTTAAAAGAGTGGTGAAGCAATGTAAAAGAGAGCAGATGAGAGAGTGGGTGAGATGTTATCAGCAAATTTTGTTGAAAATAAGAAAAGTTTTGGAATGAGATTAATAAGTTGAGGAAGCCTAGAGAACAAATGGATTTGACAGTTAAAAATAGGAGAGGAGAGTTATTAAATGGAGAGTTAGAGGTATCGGGAAGATGGAGAGAATATTTTGAGGATTTGTTAAATGTTGATGAAGACAGGAAGCTGTGATTTCGTGTGTAGGGCAAGGAGGAATAACATCTTGTAAGAGTGTGGAAGAGCCAGTTGTGGGTGTAGGGAAGTTCGTGAGGCAGTGGGTAGAATGAAAGGGGTAAGGCAGCTGGGATTGATGGGATAAAGATAGAAATGTTAAAAGCAGGTGGGATATAATTTTTAAGTGGTTGGTGCTATTATTTAATAAATGTATGGAAGAGGGTAAGGTACCTAGGGATTGGCAGAGAGCATGTATTGTTCCTTTGTATAAAGGCAAAGGGGACAAAAGAGAGTGCAAAAATTATAGGGGAATAAGTCTGTTGAGTGTACCTGGTAAAGTGTATGGTAGAGTTATTATTGAAAGAATTAAGAGTAAAACAGAAAGCAGGATAGCAGATGAACAAGGGGCTTTAGGAAAGGTAGGGGTGTGTAGACCAAGTGTTTACAGTGAAACATATAGGTGAACAGTATTTGGATAAGGGTAAAGATGTTTTGTGGCATTTATGGATTTGGAAAAGGCGTATGATAGGGTAGATAGGGGCAATGTGGCAGATGTTGCAGGTGTATGGAATAGGAGGAAGGTTACTGAAAGCAGTGAAGAGTTTTATGAGGATAGTGAGGCTCAGGTTAGAGTGTGTAGGAGGGAAGGGGACTATTTCCCAGTAAAAGTGGGCCTTAGACAAGGATGTGTGATGTCACCGTGGTTGTTCAATATATTTATAGATGGGGTTGTAAGAGAAGTGAATGCGAGGGTCTTGGCAAGAGGTGTTGGGCTAAAAGATAAAGAAGCAAATACAAAGTGGGAGTTGTCACAGTTGCTTTTGCTGATGACACTGTGCTTTTGGGAGATTCTGAAGAGAAGCTGCAGAGGTTGGTGGATGAATTTGGTAGGTGTGTAAAAGAAGAAAATTGAAAGTGAATATAGGAAAGAGTAAGGTGATGAGGATAACAAAAGAATAGGTGACGGAAGATTGGATATCAGATTGGAGAGAGAGAGTATGGAGGAGGTGAATGTATTCAGATATTTGGGAGTGGACATGTCGGCGGATGGGTCTATGAAGGATGAGGTGAATCATAGAATTGATGAGGGAAAAGGGTGAGTGGAGCACTTGAGTCTGTGGAGACAAAGAACCTTGTCCATGGAAATAAAGAGGGGAATGTATGAGAGTATAGTTATACCAACGCTCTTATATGGGTGTGAAGCATGGGTGATGAATGTTGCAACGAGGAGAAGGCTGGAGGCAGTGGAGATGTCATGTCTGAGGTCAATGTGTGGTGAATATAATGCAGAGAATTCGGAGTTTGGAAATTAGGAGGAGGTGCGGATTACCAAACGATTGTCCAGAGAGCTGAGGAGGGTTGTTGAGGTGGTTTGGACATGTAGAGAGAATGGAACGAGACAGAGTGACTTCGAGAGTGTATAAATCTGTAGTGGAGGGAAGGCGGGGTAGGGGTCGGCCTAGGAAAGGTTGGAGGGAGGGGGTAAAGGAAGTTTTGTGTGCGAGGGGCTTGGACTTCCAGCAAGCATGTGTGAGCGTATTTGATAGGAGTGAATGGAGGCATATGGTTTTTAATACTTGACGTGCTGTTGGAGTGTGAGCAAAGTAACATTTATGAAGGGATTCAGGGAAACCGGCAGGCCGGACTTGAGTTCTGGAGATGGGAAGTACAGTGCCGGCACTCTGAAGGAGGGGTGTTAATGTTGCAGTTTTATAACTGTAGTGTAAAGCACCCTTCTGGCAAGACAGTGATGGAGTGAATGATGATGAAAGTTTTTCTTTTTCGGGCCACCCTGCCTTGGTGGGAATCGGCCGATGTGTTAATAAAAAAATAAAAAAAAATACAGTGGACCCCCGGCTAACAAACAAAATTCATTCCAGAAGCCTGCTCAATTGCCATTACCGAACGAATTTACTTCCTTAAGAAATAATGTCACATAGGTTAGTCTATTTCAGACCTCCAAAAATACACTTCCACAAGCACTTACAATATTATACTTGCATAATTCTACGATTTCCGGGGTGTTCATTAGCCGGGGGTCCACTGTACTGCATATTTGACTGGTTGGTTGGCACAGCTATTCATGTCCGGAGCCAATCAGTTTTTGGCAGGAGCAGCAGCATGGGGGGATGGTTGCTTTGTCAAGCAGTAGAATTAATTGCCAGTGAGCCAGGAGGAAGGGATTAAACCCCTGGGCTGTTGGCCACTGGGGAAATAATTGGGATGCCAGGGATTGGGTTTACCAGAAAGCCTGAGGGAAAGGGGAAGAGTCCATTGGCTGAGAGGACAGAAAAGGGGGATGGTTGGAAAGATGGGAAAATAGTTGGGCTACCTGGGGATTGGGTAGGTTGCCAGAGAGCCAGGAAAAAAGGCCCAGGCCTGGGGTTAAGTAGCCAGCACTGGGTTGGTGGCCATGTGAGACAGAGGCAGGAAAATTTGGGAAATGGTGAGTGACCCCCCTCTTTTCTTTTCTTCCTACCTTAGCACTGCTCACTGCACAACCCTCCCTCCCCCATGCAATTATCCTCAACACTCACTTCTTACACCATATGCCGACACCTAATACCCTCAACATGACATGAGTGGGAGAGCATGATGAAAAAAATAGGATGGGAGAGAGGAAGGAAAGTAAGGAATAAGAGAGGGGGAATGGTGGAAGGTTCCTTAACCCTTTACCAGGCCACGCATCAAATTTGAGACACTGCAACATTTGCAACCTATATTCTGATAATATAAGCAATTCTAAGACATATTTATTTTTGTTCATTTGTCAAGTTTATTTATTTTAGGCGCCTCTTAAATACCCTCTATGGCAGAATCAAATATGAGGCACACCTGGCCTGGTAAAGGGTTAAATCTTTATCACCAGTACAGTGGACCCCCAGTTTACGTAATTAATTCGTTCCATAATGCTGTTCAGGTGCCGTTACCAAATGAATTTCTTCCCGTAAGGAATAATGTAAATTAGATTAGTCCTTTTAGACCCCCAAAAATACACTTACATAATTGTTCGAGTTTGGAGCAGTACGTAAACTGGGGGTCCACTGTACTTCTAATTCTTCTTAAAGATTTAAAGTAACCATATTTAAATGTTTTATTATTTTATCTTGGTTTGCACAATTTGTTTCAAATTTTATAATTCTTCTTCTTCTTTCAACAAATCGACCGTTTCCCACCAAGGCGGGGTGGCCCAAAGAGAAAAACAAAAGTTTCTCTTTTTAACTTTAGTAATGTATACGGGAGAAGGGGTTACTAGCCCCTTGCTCCCGGCATTTTAGTCGACTCTTACAACACGCATGGCTTACGGAGGAAGAATTCTGTTCCACTTCCCCATGGAGATAAGAGGAAATAAGAACAAGAACTAGTAAGAAAATAGAAGAAAACCCAGAGGGGTGTGTATATATATGCTTGTACATGAATGTGTAGTGTGACCTAAGTGTAAGTAGAAGTAACAAGACATACCTGAAATCTTGCATGTTTATGAGACAGAAAAAAACACCAGCAATCCTACCATTATGTAAAACAATTACAGGCTTTCGTTTTACACTCACTTGGCAGGACGGTAGTACCTCCCTGGGCAGTTGCTGTCTACCAACCTACTACCTAGAAATTTTATAATTCTCTGCAATAATACTTCAGTTTCGTATTATTTTAGGAACTGTACGATACTCTATCCTATAATTATGAACCATTATTAAGCTCTCTACCTAAACTACACATCGATAACATGAAAACTTGAATCTCTACTTTCCTACAGTAATGAAATATACTACCCAATAGCTAATCTTACAGCTGATGTTTGTCCCTGCACTGTCCTCTGCTACTGTCATACCTGATCCGTCTGCAAGCATGGAGTGTGGTGCCCGGCTATCCAGGAGGTTCTCGGAGGATCCTACTGATAGCTGCATGTGAGGCTGCTGGAATAACAGCGCATTAAACTCGTCATCAAAAAACTCCTCCTCAACCTGAAATGTTAAGAACTTACATGAGGTGCTTGATAAAGTAGAATACAGATATAAATTGTTTATCCCATCAATCCCAGCTGCTTTACCCCTTTTTCATTCTACCCACTGCCTCATACACCTTCCCCACACTCACATCTGGTTCTTCCTCACTCCTAAAAGATTTTATACATTCCTGCCCAATGCATGAAATCACTGCTTTTCTTCCTTCATCAAATTTGACAGCTACTAAAAATCTTCCTTCCATCTTCCCAATACCAACTCCTCCTCATCTAACTTCCATTTTTTGTTTTTAACTGTTAAATCCATTCATTCCCTTACTAATAATAATAATAATAATAATACTTTATTGAGACATGGTACAGTGATACATGGTTGGGTAGACAAGATACATAGGTATTGAAGAGATGTACATGCCAAAAGCCCCTAATATGCTGTGCATTACGGGCATTCTTAGGACTACTTAATTGTAGACTACATGGTAAAAAGTTATGGTTGATAATTTATAAAATAAGTATAATTGTGTATCTAAGTTATAAAGTTTGAATATAAGTTGGACATATCAATTAATTGTAGCAATGCAACTAATTGAGTGAGATAACAATTTAAAACAATTAATTGCATTGCAGTTACAGTTTATGTGGTCATTATAATGTAAATGTTATGGAAACAGTTAGCTTAGTATGTATTATTCATAAGAGGTTTTTACATTTAAGTGATTAGTAAGTTTTTTACATTTAAGTGATTATTCTACTTTGTTGGGAATGTTTGATATTGAGCATTTAGGTTTGGGTGAGGTGGTGGTTTTTTAGCATCGTTTTGAATTGGGGTACAGGCAGGGTTTCTTTGGCAATGACAGGTAATGAATTCCAAATTTTTGTGCCTTTTATATGCATTGAGTTTTTACATAGTGTTAGATGGACACGGGAACATCGAGGAGTGATCTGTGTCTAGTGTTATGGTCATGTGTCCTGTTAAAATTGGTAAGGAGAAGTTTGAGTGGTGGGTTAATATTTGCATAGAGTGTTCTATGTATGTAATAGGCACAGTAAAAAGTATGGATGTCTTGTATGGTGAGTAAGTTTAGGTTTTTGAATATTGGTGGAGTATGTTGTCTGGAGTGTGAATGTGTTATCATTCTAACTGCTGCCTTTTGTTGTGTTATTAGTGGTCTGAGATGAGTTATTGATGTAGAGCCCCATGCGCAGATTCCATAGGTGAGGTAGGGGTAAATGAGTGAGTGATATAGGGTAAGGAGAGCTGGTTGTGGAACATAGTACCGTATCTTGGATAGTATTCCCACGGTCTTTGAGACTTTCTTGGAAATTTGTTGTATATGTGTCTGAAATTTGAGGCCACTGTCAAGATGGATTCCTAAGAATTTTCCCTCTGTGAGTTTTGTGATAGGGACCCGTTTATCATTATGTTAAGTGGTGCGTTTGTAGCTCTGTTCCCAAACTGGATAAAATAGGTTTTATCAATATTGAGAGTAAGTTTGTCGGTCATCATCCAGGTAGATATTTTCTGCAATTCAGTATTTACCGTGTTGGCTAGTATGTCTGGGCTTGAAAGTGCAGATAACGTATGTAGTGTCATCTGCAAATAGTATGGGTTTGAGTAGTTGAGATGCATTTGGTAGGTCGTTAATGTAAATGAGAAAGAGAAGTGGGCCAAGAACACTTCCCTGTGGGACACCTACTGTAATAGTTTGCGTGGTAGAGCTAGCTCCATTTGTGTACACATATTGGTTTCTGTTGCTAAGGTATGATTTTAGGTAGCTGAGGAGTGTCCTCTTATACCATAGTGTGATAATTTTAGGTGTAACAGATCATGGTCAACTGTATCAAAAGCTTTACGTAAATCAATGAAGATTCCCACTGGGATTTCCTTTTTCTCAAGAGCTGTGTAAATTATTTCTAACATGTGTATAACGGCATCATTTGTATTTTTATTAGGCCTGAATCCAAATTGACAGTGGTTGAGTACGTTGTTGGAGGTGAGGTAGGAATATATTTGTCTATGAATTAATTTTTCAAAGATTTTGGAGAGAAGGGGTAAGTTAGATATCGGCTTGTAGTTATTCAGGTCTGTTTGATCTCCTGCTTTATGTATGGGGTGACCTCGCTATTTTGAGTATTGATGGGAAGGTAGAGGATTCGATGGATTTGTTATAGTGTGTTGCAATAATTGGTGAGAGAACTTGAGAGGCTTTTTGTATATAAAAGGTGGTAAGTTATTTAGGTCACCTGCTTTGTTTTTTAATGTGTTGATTATAAGTGAAACTTATAATCTACCCTCCTTATATAATTTCTACTTTATAAAAACCTCTTGTATGCTAACTTTTTCTCACTTATCATTCTCTTTACCTGGTCATTCCACTAGTCACTTTTCCCTCCTGCACCCACCCTCCTATATCCACAAACGTCTGCTGCACACACTAATACTGCATTCTTAAATCTACCCCATACCTTTTTGACGTTATTACCTATACTCTCTCTAGTCCACCTTTCTCTCAACAGTTGCTTTTATATCTTACCTTAACTATCTCCTCCTTTAATTTATAAACTTTCACTTCTCTCTCACTCAATGATGACAGTCTCCTGGTATTCCATCTACCTCTTACTCTTACTGCAGTTACAACTAAATAATAATCTGATATATATGTTTCCCTTCTAAAAAGATGCACATCCAGAAATCTACCCATCAACCTTTTATCTCCTAATACATAGTTTAACAAACTGCTGTCATTATGCGCTAAATCATCTCTCATGTACATGTACTCATCCTTTTTTTTCTTAAAATACGCATTACTAAACCTCTTTCTATACAAAGTTTAATTAAAGGCTTTCCATTATCCTTTACCTCTGACACCCCAAATTCACCTACTATGCCACAGCCCAATCAGCCGGACTGTGGTTCATATGCTGAATTGCATGTAAGCAAGCAATAACAGCCTGGTTGATTAGGCCCTGATCCACCTTGAGGCCTGGTTAAGGACTGGGCCATGGAGGCATTGACCCTCAGAACGACCCCCAGGTAAGTAGGTACAGTGGAACCCCAGTCATCGGCCATAATTCGTTCCAGAATGCTGTTCGAGTGCCGTTACCGAACGAATTTGTTCCCATAAGGACAAATGTAAATTAGATTAGTCTGTTTAGACCTCCAAAAATATACTTAGGAAAGCACTTACAAAAATACACTTACATAATTGTTCGAGTTGGGAGCAGTACGAAATCCGGGGTCCACTGTATACATGTACCCCTCTCTTCCCCGGGTTGCATAAACACTTACCATAACCCACTTTTTGCATCCCACAATTTTGAATTTATACATTTATATTCCCTTTTTTCCTTCCATAACTGATTATTCAACATTACCACTACTCCTTCCTTAACTCTAATTCTCTCGGATACATTTGACCTAACCACCATATATTTCTTCCCACTGAAAAATCACCTACACCCTTCAGATTTGTTTTGCTTAGAGCTTGAACATCCAGCTTCTTTTCATTCATAAACATTCACAATCAACTCTTTCCCATCATCTGTACTACATCCACACATTCAAACATCACAACTTTAAAATGTTCTTTTAAATTTAGTAATTAACCCTTTCAGGGTCCAGAGGCCAAATTTCGAAGTGTGCACCAGGGTCCAAGAATTAAAAAAAATTTTTTTTTATTTTTTCTTATGAAATGGTAGAGAATATTTTTATGAAGGTAATAAACAAAAAGTATGAAATTTGATGGAAAATTGACGAAATTATGCTCTCGCGAAATTTGATGTGTCAGCGATATTTACACATTGGCGATTTTGCCGACTTTGACTCCCATTTTAGGCTAATTACATTATTCCAGTCGACCAAATTCTTATCTATTTTGCTAGTATTATTTCTATTCTATCGATTGAGCACAAGAAATCACCCAGTCATCTGTTTCAACTACAAAATGAAGTGATCAGAAATTGGTAATTTAGCCAATTTAACACAAAGTTCAAAATATTCCAATTTCAAAATAGGGTGCAGAATAAATAATGCAGGCATTCCTGGCACTAAACTAACATTTCCTCTGTTCATTAGTTACGTTTTTAGTCTTTACAAATGAATTCCATTTTGATTTTTTATTCACAATGAATTTTTATTCAAACCAAAAAATGGAAGATTTACTCTTATGCAATATTGTAATAATTGTATAAATAATATCACATTTGTGAACGTATATCAGACCCACCAGCTGGTGCGTATTAGATGTGTGAGGTCATTTGTTTACTCTTGAACATCGGCAAAAATTTAACATTTCCACTACTTTGAGCTCAGTTTCAAGCCATTTCCAGTATTAAACCAATCCAAATCATCTCTATTTCTGTAATATATCTTCCATTCTATCAAATGATACCAAGAAATCGCAAATATAACTATAAAAAGCATAAAAAAAACACTGCAAAGTCGCTGTTTTAATCGAAAATTAGTCTCAGTTTCTTTTCTCTCATTATGCACTGTGTGCTGCAGGATTTGTTTTATGTGGTGCACACTTACCACATGGATGTATTCTCTCATATCTAGGCCCAAATTTACCGCTCACAGCTTATCTGAGTGAGCTGAGCTCATGGCGAGAACTATGGTTTGGACCCTCAACTCAAAGCCGTAGAACTACGGCACGGACCCTGAAGGGTTAATACAGGAGAAGGGTTACTAGCCCCTTGTTCCCAACATTTTAGTCTTCTTTTATAACACGTATGGCTTATGAAGGAATGATTCTTCTCCACTTCCTCATGGAAATGAAAGGAAATAATATAAGAATAAGAACTATTAAGAAAACAGAAGAAAACTCAGATGGGTGTGTATACACATGGATGTATTTGTATGTGTAACATGAACTAAGTAGAAGTAGGAAGATGTAACTGTTATCTTCCAAGTTTATGATACAGAAAGAAAAGACACCATCAATTCTACAATTGAGTAAAACAATTACAGTGGAACCTCAGTTTTTGTTTGCCCTGGTTTTTGTCGAATTCGGTTTTTGACGACTTTTCATCAGAATTTTGATCGAGTGTTGTTCATCACCTTGGTTTTCATTGGTCCGCTGTACTGAACATGTCCGCCTGCCCGCGCCACACAAAAGAATCCACGCGTTCTGAGTCAGTCTGGCTTTGTTTCTCATTGAGTGAGTATTACCCTGCGCGTTCATCCGAAACATTTCGTAATAATCCACTGTTTTTTGTGCTTGTTTATTGAGTACGACTGCTAAATAAGCCATCATGGGGCCAAAAGAAAGTTCCAATTGCCAGCCCTTTGATAAAGAAGGCGAGAAACACGATAGAATTCAAGAGGAAGAGAGGGGAGAATGTGTCTTCTTCAGTGATTAAGGACATGTGTGCAAAGTGGAGAGAGTTGCAAAGTTTTGTGGAGAAATATCACCCTAACAAAGCTGTTGCAAGCATGTTCAATGTCAATGCCTTGTCCCATTTTAGGCAAATCTTAAAGAGACGCCAGAAACAGACCTCTCTGGACAGATTTTTTGTGTGACAGGGTCCAGTGCCAGTAAAAGACAAAGAAAAGAAGTAACCCCAGATAGGAATTTGATACCTGAAGTCCTTATTGAGGAAGATTCCCTTTCCAACCAATAACTTCTCCTCCTCCTCCCTCTCCCCTCCTCGTGTCTTCCATACGCCAACAAGAGTCTTCAATAAAGTGATATTAAATGTTCATTTATCAATTTCATTAGTCCTTTATATTTATTTCTCATTGTTTTCTGTATGTAAAACTACAGTGGACCCCAGTATCGGCTACCCTGAGTATTGGCCGACTCGTGTTAGAGTCGCTTTTGCCCATTTTGGCCCGACTATCAGTCGTTTCCGTGTTTCGCCGGCGTACCAGACCTGTCCGCCTGCCCGCGCACACCTCCCCGCTCAGGCATCGAGAGCCAGTCTAGCTTTGTTTACCATTGAGTGAACATTACCCGGAGCTCATCCAAACATTTCAAATAAATTCATTGTGTTTAGTGCTTGTTATTGATTGTGACTGTGAAATAAGCCAACCTGGGCCAAAAGAAACTTCATAGTGGCAGCCCTTTGGTAAAGAAAGTGACAAACACGATAGAATTGAAGAAAGAAATTGTAGCAAAGTACCAAAGTGGAGGAGGAAGAGAGGGGAGAATGTGCCTTTTCAGTGATTCAGTGATTCTATATGTACAATACTAAAGCAGCATGAGTCAATAAAGGCTATAGCACCAGCAGCATAAAGTGTAGCAAGGTTAAGCGATAGAAAAATGACGACACGAAACTTAACTCCTCCAATGTTGTTGGAGTTATATAAGGCACACAACACCGCCGTGTGTCTGGCGGCCATCACTATTTAAGGCGTATCTTTCAGTGGCCCTTATACACCCAACAACAAACACCACAACACCAGTCCTCGCATTCGTAATGATATTTTATTCATTCTAGAGTATATGTCATGTTTCTATGTTATTAATATTGTTTATTATGTCATATTAGATGAATTGTGATAGATAAATAAGCCATAGAGTTTATATTAGTGTCATTTTGAAGGACTATCTTGTCCTGTCCACAAACACACATCCCTGTTGCCGGCACAATTCCAAACATTCGCCAGACACAGAACTCTCTAGAACACTTTTTTGAGCAACAGGGGTCAGTGACTCTCAAGCTGGTCCTAGTGGCATTAAAAAACAAAGAAGAGAAGTAACCCAGGAAGAGGACTTGGTACCTGAAGTGTTATGGAAGGGATTCCTTCCAAACACTAGCACCTACTCCTTCCTCTCCCTCCTTCCATCTTCCACACATCAACAACTTTTCAATAAAGGTATGTCAAGTCATTACTGTTTTATGTACTTTATATCTCATTTTTCTGTATAATTTAATGTGAAACAATATTTATTTTAATACTTTTGGGTGCCTGAAACGGATTAATTGAATTTTCATTATTTCTTATGGGGAAAATAGATTCGGATTACATTATTTTCGGTTTGTAAGCCCTGGAACGGATTAATCACTAACCGGGGTCCACGAGAGCAAATTGAGTTAGAGCTGGGTCACAGAACAAATTAAACTCGTAAGTCAAGGTACCACTGTACTTTGGGTGTCTGTAATGGATTAATTAGATTTACATTATTTCTTATGGGAAATATTGCTTTAGTTTCGTGAATTTGTTTTTTGTCAGGTTTTCTGAACAATAATGATGAAAACCGAGGTTCCACTGAACAGGTTTCCATTTTACACTCCTTTGGCAGGGTTACCAGTAGTACCTCCCTGGGGAGGTTTTCTGTCTACTAACCTCATGGATATATTGCAGCC